>JAAMPD010000157.1:0-80232 GCA_025266255.1 Trissolcus basalis
ATAACCGGACTTGAAAAATTCTTGAAAAAGTCTGTCCTTTCAATGACAAATATCGATATAATGATTTTATATCTTTCATTTTCTCGGCACTTATACTTGGTGCTGTTGGGTTTTTTGCAGATTCCAAATCGTTTAGCGTAAAGGTAGTTTCTAAGTTAAAACTCACAGCTTTGCTAGTGTAATCGTTGGAAATATCGACCGTACCGTTAGGGTAATATTTAATCATGACAGCTTTACTTATTTTTAAGTTCGGAATAACTTTGAAGTTTTTGTCAATAACGCTTTCATAATCTTTCAAAACCATTTCTTTAACCATAATGAAGTTTGGGTTTTTCGCTGTTTCAACCATTTTTTTCTTTTCAAGAACTTTTTTCAAGAATTTTTTTCAGGATGTTTCCGTTAAAAAAAAAAAAAAATTTTGTAATCGATTGTAAGATGAACTAATTATCAAATTTAACATTTTTTATTGTAAATAAATGAATTTGCGAAACAGAAAAATGTGGTTTCACTAGAATATATGTTCGGTGCGACAAGCGGCGATCCGCGCGGCGCGCTGGGTTTGTCGCGTAAATATAGAAATCGGAATATCTTTTTCATTTTGCGCTTTTTTGACGTGAAACTTTGCAGAAAACTTCATTATACAATAATGAACAACTTTGTCGCTGGAAGTATTGAAAAAACGGAAATTCCCTCGATACTTTTTTCGTTTGAATGAACAAAATACCGATTCCGAAGAGTCGATAATAAATGAATAAAAAAGGCAATTTTCGTCAATTGTTTTACCAGTATTTCATACTTGGTAATATGAATATACTTAAATGTGCTTACACAAAAAGTTTCATCTAAATCCGTCGATAATTAACGAAGATATCGCGAATTGAAGATAAAAAAGCAATTGATTTTGAATATCAAAAAAAAACATATTTTATTTTTTTTCGTCATCAAAAACTTATTATTTTTTAATATTTTATATACTGCAAGATGCAGTTTTTTATGCAGAACATTATTGTTTATTTTTTGAGTGAATGTGGAACATTTTCAGATTTGAAGAATTTCCCACAATCTGAAAAACGCTCGGCCGATTTTCGAGCGCAAGTCCGGTTATTGCATCCGGCCCTTCAATTATGATACATTTTATCGATGTTTTCAACTATGATACATTTTAAATTTCGCGCGGTTTAAATTTATCATTTAAAATGTATCATAGTTGAAAACATTGATAAAATTTATCGATATTGAAAACAATGATAAATTTATCGTTATTGCGAACAATGATAAAGTTATAAAAAATTTTTCATGAAAGCTCTAAGTCACTCTTAGGAACTCTTTAAAACTCTTTGAAACTCTTACTCACTCATTAGTACTCGTGAGTACTCATTGATACTCATGGTTACTCATTGGTACTCGTTGGAACTCTAAGTACTCTTTGAACACTTATTGGAAGAGTTACGAGTTTCCAACCCCTTGGAGGTGACCCAAGAGGGGTTTTTTCGATTTGTGAATTTGCTTTTTATATTATTTAAATCCTTTAAGGAAGGAATTTTATTTTTCGTTTCGTGTATCTGCGATTGCAACTTTTTTTTATTGCAATCCAATTCTAACAATTGAGCAGTTTTTCTTTGCGTTTCATCGGATAATCGTCGAATCGGAGGTAATGTGTTGTAAAATGTCTAAAAAAAAGTACATCATAATTCATTTAACAAATTTGTTTTAGAAAGAGTAATAATAAACTGTTATATCGAATATCGTTAATCTTCATTCTATATAACTCACTTCAGAATTTGGATGAAACAAATGTACCAAGTTGCACTTTTTGATAATAAAATTTTCATTTTTTTTATCAAGACGCACATTGATGATAATAGCTGGGCATCCCATTTTACTAGTCCTGTCAAAAAAGTATTAGTTAGGCCATTAAAGTTGTCTGCTATATTAATGTTGAACGATAAATGAGCCTTAACCTATACGAACAAAAATATATTAAACATATAAATTGTTGAATATTTTTTTATATATTATGTATAAAAAATGTATATATGAATTATAAAAGTTATAATAATAGAAAATATATTTTTTTTCGTATAGGTAATTAAGACTACATTGATGAATATCAATATAATTTATTTACATTGATTTTCGGTGACCAACTGACTTTGTCTCATGAGTTTTTTCTCCAAAATAACAATGATACTCAGCATAATAATGTGGAATTTTCGTCGCATCAATGTTTCTGTGCACCAAGTTTTTGCTAGTACTCGAAGTAGTTCGATGTATAACGAAACATTGCTTCGTTTCGTTTTGAAATGCCAACAGATGTTTTTGAAAGTTTGCTGCTGTCCTGGAAACGGCTTTTCCGCGTTGGCAGGACAGCAGCTCTCCCGCTACGGGGCACTGGTTACCCCCTGAGCGAAGACCTGTTCCATTTAATCGAGGAGAATTGCTCTCCTCTAATTTCGGCAGCAGCTCTACGCGAAAGGAGAGGACTCCAAAACTTTTTTCCGTGTAGTTCTTCAAGAGGGACATCGAAGCATCTCTGTTTACTCTGCATCTATAGCTCCAGTGACAGCGACCAATGACCTAATCGATGCAATTCACAACGACAAGAAGGTAAATTCTACGCCAGTGAAAGAACAACCCTTTACTCATCATGATGGAGCAAAGAATTTTGGCTCATCATCACTACAACAGGACGCACCAAAACACTCATCTAAAGCTCCAGTGACAGCGACCAATGATCTAATCGATGTAATTCACGATGACAAAAAGGTATATTCTACGCCAGTGAAAGAACAACCCTTGACTCATTATGATGGAGCAATGAATTTAGGTTCATCGTCGCTCGCAAATGACCCGCCCAATTATCATGGCGATGAAAAAGATAATGTCTATGAAAAAATTATTTTCCGAAAAAGTGTTTCTAGAGGAAGACCTAAAGGAGCGACCTTGACTGTTGCTGGTACAAGAATAAAAAAATCAGAACTCATTCCCTTTGTTGATCTTAATAAATTTCAACAGCGACGAGCAATGATCTCGTGGATTGTTTCGGAATCTATAGCACAAAATGTTCTTCGAGGGGAGTATTTAATAAAAACTCAAGACTTTTCAGAAATTAAAGACTCTTTTCTTGATGAACTTGTTAATGTTGAAATAATCAAAAAGTTTTTCGAAGAACCAGCCTTCGAAAAATTAAAAAGACTATTGAATGATAAGAGAACTGATTATTATGATAAAGACTTGAATGTTTTTTCTTGCGGTAAATGTGAAAAGTCATTAGAAAATCCAGCGGTCCTTTGCGAGTACTGTTTAACATGGTACGATTTTACATGTGTTGGAATAAAACGCAAGCCTAGCCGCAAAGCTGTATGGTTTTGCCCAACTTGTAAAAACAAATTCGACCGGAATGACTAGTATATTGTCGTAGTGTAGTATAAGTCGTATATTGATGTTTCGATTAGTTAGCCATTTTTCATATAATCAGACAATATAAAATGTTTTCTGTTTCTATAGATTTTAATATTATATTCTCTCTATCTAAAAGAAAAAAGTTTATAAATTATTACATCGTTTGTGTTGTAAATCAACAATATGAATATTAAATAAATATTTCAAATAATAACTGGTTCTACGATCAAAGTTTCGATCAATGTTTTGTCAAAATAAAATCTTTCTTTCTTGTGTATGATAAGTTTTCTTCATCTACATATATAGAAATACATGTTATCTATACAATTTATATTTTATTTTCTATGTTAAAAATGAAAAGTCAAGATTTGTAATTACCTTCCCTTATTAAAATTTGTTCAATTTTAAAAAGTATTTACTCTTATTCTTTACTGAATTCATTTTTGATTCCAATAAATTTTTATTCAATTTTTCAGGGTTATATTTTTGTATTTTGTATATGTAAAAGGTATTATAAACATAACAAAATTACAATGTTATCAGCAAGTTTATTGCGAGCTCGATTACACCCATTTGTTGCATGCAGGCGTGAGTTTTTTATTCCTAGAGAGTACCCATCATAGATATGAAAACAATCTATGAACATTAATTTGTAAAAATAGATTAACAAAAACAAGCACTTTACAACAAGTTAATAAATTATTAAATCGTTCGAGTCGTAAATTGAAAGTATTAATTTTAAATAAATAATTCAAGTATAATTTAATTTGATATTATTATTCCAGGTAATCTGAAAAATTACGTTTAAAAATACGCGGGCGAACATTGGTTTTCGCATTGGTCGATTCCAATTGAGCACCTACTAGTTTAACCTAAAAAAAGTAATATAAACATGTCCACTTGTATTGTATAGCTTATCTTTATGTTATTCGATTTTAAAATTAATTTGAACAATTCTGGTTTAAATATATAATTATTCTGGTGTGAACATCACTTTTCTGGTTTGAATATATATTTCTGGTTTGAGTAATCCTGTGATCCTTCGCGTTCCCGGTTTTTCTCGTTTTTGCGTATACGCGTTTCTAGTTTCCCGTTTTAAGGTGAAAATAGACACAGCCTAGAAAATATTACATTAAATGATTTTAAAAATAATAACATGTTATTGTTAAATCATGAAATTAGATTTTTTTCTTTTGATGATAGAATGAAAAATTGAATTGATATTTATAAAAATAAAATTTTATTAATCGGTAAAAGTCATGAAATTATATAATTATCTAAATAAATTATATTTATACTGGAATAATCATATTTTGTTTTTCAGTTCTCTTCTATTTTACAAAGACTTGAATCAACGTTGGTGATAGCCGAGCACAATAATGAAGCGCTTCTACCAATAACACAAAATGCATTAACAGCAGCCAAGAAAATTGGAGGAGACATCACCGTTTTAGTAGCAGGGTCTAAATGTGGCCCAGCGTCTGAAGTGCTCAGCAAAGCCGGTGGAGTGACTAAAGTTTTAGTAGCCGAGAGTGACGCATTTTTGGGATTCACCCCTGAAGCCTTAACTCCTCTGATCTTGGAAACACAGAAGAAACATAACTTTACTCATATCATTGCTGGTGCTAGTGCCTTTGGAAAGGGATTGCTTCCTCGAGTTAGTTTTTATTTAAAACCTTTTTTAAACGATTATTATATTATTATTTAATCAACAAAATTTCGTACACATATTGTTTGCTGTTGAATTTATGAAGACTGAATTTTACAGGTTGCTGCAAAATTAGATGTATCGCCAATTAGCGACATAATAGGAATCAAAGCTCCAGACACTTTTATCCGAACAATCTATGCTGGAAATGCGATTCAAACAATTAAGGCAAAAGACAACATCAAAATAGTAACAATTCGAGGAACAAACTTTGAGGCAGCTTCTTTGGAAGGTGGCAGTGCGGCCATTGAACCTGCGCCAACAGGCGATTTTAAAACAGACCTAATCACGTTCATAAAACAAGAGCTCAGCAAATCGGACAGACCTTCATTGTCTTCAGCAAAGTCCGTTGTTTCTGGCGGTCGAGGTCTTAAGTCTGCCGACAATTTCAAGCTGCTTTATGACCTAGCTGACAAATTGAATGCTGCTGTCGGTGCTTCCCGTGCTGCTGTTGATGCGGGATATGTGTCTAATGATCTGCAAGTCGGACAGACTGGAAAGATCGTTGCACCTGTAAGAATCATCAATGTTTTTTGAGTTTCAATTGTAAAACTATTTCTTCTGAATATTTTTTATCATAAAAAATACGATTTTCAGGATCTATACATCGCTATAGGCATATCTGGAGCAATCCAACATTTAGCAGGAATGAAGGACTCCAAAACCATCGTCGCAATCAACAAGGACCCAGACGCGCCAATTTTTCAAGTTTCAGATTACGGTTTGGTCGCAGATTTATTCAAGGCCGTTCCTGAATTAACAGAAAAATTGTAAATCAGAGAGGCACATATTTCGTTAATTTCTGTTTTATTTTCAAACATTTACATATATTTCTAATCATGTATATACACAAGATTCGTATGTATATTTTTATAATTAATTTTGAAAATAAAATATTATCATTTGGTTAATTGACTGTTTGATTTAACATTGGACACATATAATTTAATTAGTTCCTTATATCGAGTGAAATGAAATGTGGAGTGGGTCAAGGACTGCAACACGACGAACAATTCACGAAAGTGTAAATTCGCCGTAAATTGTGAAACTATGTCTGCAGAGTGTATGATGTCAGTTGAGCTATTAACAAAAATGAGAGACTCTGCCAAATTTACCCTTTTAAATACTTTTCTACAATTTTTCTGTATATACTTAAAATTTTACTGGCGCAGACAATAATCAATACGTTCACTTTTTCTCAATTGTTGACAAAGAAATGCATCAAATTTTGGATTAATTCATTTCAGGATTTTTATCACAAAAATATTTTGATTTCAATTTAATCTCATTCAGATTATAATTTCAATAGAATAAAGAATAATTTGATCAACAGATAAAAGAAAAGCTTGATGAGAAGTTGAAGTTACATTGTAAACTAAAATTTAAAACCAATAATTTGAATAGAATAAAAAATAATATATTTCTGAAAAAATATTTTTTATCAATATAAATCATCTTAAAAAATGATAGTTACACTTACAAAAACTTGATCAAGATTTGTAGCATCCGTAAAGTCCATTAGTCAAATAAATTTGCAGTCTGAATCAACGCACTTGTCATCGTTCCAGTTTTTGACATTACATAAATGATACTTGACATATTCATTGTTGCTCCATCGCTTCGGTGATGAATGGTTGCTCTGATTGGGAAAAGCAACGATTTATTAAATCACAAAAATAACCATTTTTATGGACATAAAACATGAAACATTTGAAATTAAACACCCTGTCTTTTGATGGCTCTTAGAAAATTGCAACACGTCACTTTATAATTATATAACATTTTGTCGCAATCGCAGTTATGCTTTCCAAATTATGGCGTTTTTTCGTACTTTGTGTTGATAATACATATTTCGTTGAAAAATTTTTCCTCTTTTTCGTTTGCGCCTTAAAAATTATTGTGCCATTAATCATTATCATTATTATTTATACTTAATCTATTTTATAAGTAATCATTCACATATAGACTTTGTAGAGAAAATTACCTAACATCATAATCTTTCATCGCTTTACGATAGCTGAACAAAGTTTCATCACTACGACGAGTCCAGACATCTAATGATTTTGTGATTATTATTAGGATACTAATAACAACAAAATTAGTAAAAAGGGTAAGTATATAACTTTACAGCTGCAGTAAAATATGATATAACAATAAAAAAAATTTATTATAACTCATTGCAAAATTGCTCTAATAGTTTTTCGTTTCAATAAACTGGATATAGATAATTGTTTAATGTTCATTGTTTCTTCATTATTGATTATCAATCAAAACATAAGCCTAAATATCTATTTTGTAATTTTTCATTATTTTTACTTATATTTGTTTATTTTTCACCTGTTTCTCTATATTGTGCCGATTACAATTTGATGTTTTATTATAGAATAAAACAGATGGAACTGGTCTCATAACCCAGAACCAGATTAGAAGTGCTCCTGGAACTATAAACAAGATTTAATCGTCCTCAAAACTGAATGAATCCTTTGAAAAAATTAGTTCTAAATAATTCACATCATATCCAGGAATCACTGAACGGAAAAAAAATATTTCGTATAATTTGGCCATGTAGAAATTGAACAAACTGTGCTGTAGCGGTAATTTTATAAAAATGTAAATAAATTAAAAATGATCTGTGAAAAGAACTGATAAATTTTAATGCATATCATGCAAGCGGAAAAATTAATTTAAAATTCGAATTCTGCGCGATTTCGTGGCAGATGCGCATCACATGTAACTAAAACATTTTTGCTAATTTCGTTGCTTAGGAAATCTAACCTGTCATTTACTTTGCAAAGAAACAAAAATACTGCTTTTAAATTATGTATTCATGCGAGAAAAAATTATCATTTGGTCTTGTGATTGATATGTAAAAAGACCGTAAAATTTTTTCTTTACTGTAACAACAAAAAATGTATCTGACATATCATAAAATTAAACTCACTTTTACAAAACCTAATAAAAAAATGTGCGGATTGTCAAAAAATGACATTTCTGTCAATTCGTGACACGATTTCAATTGTCATCCAGTGTTACAATGAATAAATAAAGTTCCAATGATTTTGGGGGCGTTTGCTGGTTCAGAAAGTCCGGTGAGTTTTTATTATGCCACAAAATACATAAATGAACTGAAACATAAACCAACTTTTTCTTAATTTTACATTGAAATCGTGAGTTGAATCCAGATGAATCTAAGAAAAGAGTACAAAGTAATCTCCAGACAAGTTCGGTTTTTTCATTTCAAAATATATTTATTATCATAAAAATCTGCACTTTTTAAACATGTCCAGAATATTTATTTTCAATTCTTTGTTGAATTTCATACCTGATTTTATAACAAGTATGTTGCAATTTTTAAAATGTTTGTCGAAGTTAAAGTTATAACAAAAATCAAGCTTCAAGAATTACCAGAACTGTAAGTATATATGAAACTGGTAAGTTGAACAGAAATGAAAAAAAACTTTATTAAATTAATATTAATTGGCGAATGTTTCTAAATGGTTTGAAAACCGTCTGACTTATTTGATTTGGTCATCAGGTCATTGCAGCTGGTAAGAAATTCGCACTGTTGGCGAGGTCAGGCAACATTCTTATTGGCAAACTGGAAAGACTCAAAAGCCGTCAATGCCAACGAGATCGTGAGCGCAGATAACCGGTGTGTGTACGCATGAAAGAAAAAGGGCAAAACACGCGTCAACCGTGGCAAGGTGGTAGCCCGTCCAGCGCGGAGCAAAACTACGAGGACTCGCCCGGCGTTCCAGTCACCGCTAAAGAAAGGGAAAGCGCACGTAACACAGTTTTGTATCTGCTAAAAGTCAGTCTCGCAACGCGCATCGTTCCTGTCCTGACTTTATTGGCCAGACTCGTTTTCTCGGGTACGTTTTTGTCCCCCGTCGTCATGTCTGTAACGTTTATTTCAACCAAATCGAACGTCAACTCTTTGTTCTTGGTGATTTCGTGATTTTTCGATGTTTCTCTGTGACCAAAATGAAAATAATGGGTGTCAATGGAGCTTTAGAAGGTTTTCATTTTCTAGTGGGTGTACAAAGTGCAGTGTATCATTTTCTAAGGACGTACTCGTTTTGAATTCGGGAAGTATTCGGATTATTGAATCGGTGGAAACACGTCGTAGAATGATTTATGAAATGTATATCCTTTGGCCAAACTGGGATGGCATTGGAATAATGAATCGGATTATTGATTATAAATTAAGAGATTTTGCAAGGATTTTGATGAAGTGCGAGGTTCAAAGTTACGTAAAAGATATTAAATTTTGATCAGATTAAATGTATCAGGTAATATAGACAATACAATAGTAAAAGCAAAGTTTTAAATCTTTATAAGAATGAGTTGTTACAACAGGAAAATTCACTCAATGTTTTGTATAAAGAAGTACATATTTGTTGAATAAGTCTTAAACAATTTATTGAAGACTGAACAAAGAGAAAGAATATATATAAAACGTCATATGAGTTTTGTATATAAAATGTGCAATAATTTTGATGATAAAAAATTCAGAGTTTATCAGTGAAAATTAATATACATAAAGGTCGCTAAAAACGGCGAATCTGCAAAAGAAATTAGGTCATCGTGTTATACAGACAAGATATAATTGCTTTGTACTTTTAACTTCTCGACCATAAAATCATGTAACTTGGAGCACACGCAAACATTCGTGCAAAAATTTGCACTGACACTAAAATGGGTCTTATCTCACATGTGTAAGAACTCCTGGCCAAGGTCAGGCATCGTGACAAAGCCCACCAACATGAAATGACCATCTCTATGGTCCAGTAAAAAACAATACAAAATGAAAGAAAATTATTCGACATGAGAAAAATATTTACTCATTACAAATTATATTATGTGTGTAATTTGTCTTAAACATAACAAAACCAAAATTGTTGAAATAATTATTGAATATTATAATTTTTAAATGTAAATAACAAGTGGGCATTTTTAATTCGGTTTTTGCTAAAAATTGTTAAATGAAAACGAAATTTTCCATTCCAATTTTAGCATTAAAATAAAAGTGTTAACAACTGCCAATTACAACACTTTTGCGACGACCGCATATCGATCTACTGCAATACCTAATTTCATTTTCTTCATTTCTTTATTATTTTTTATTTTCTACCAGAAAATTACATCAAGTATTGTATAATACCTTACGTTTCATCACGTACTATTGATACGTCAGAAATGCAGATTGATACAAAAACTATAATAATGACTATAGTTTTCCTTGCATCAAGTTGTAACCACAATCTATGTCATTAAACCTCGATGATTATTCTCTTTCCGTTTCGTTATCGTAGTCTCGTTTCACATCACATGTAATATCATAATCCAAAATTATCTCAACAAGAAAAATGTTGTGCAACATTGTATCTGTAACAGACGAAATGACTTGTAAAATTCATAATCTCAATTTAATCTCAAAATTAAAAAAAAAAAAAGAAATCAGCAGTTTTTTAAATGGAAATAAAAAATGAATCAGCAAAAAATTTCTCGTGTCTTTTTCACGAGAAAATAAATTTTTCAACAAAAGGTAGAGACAAAAGAAAATAGAATCAAACGAAAAGTCTCGTGCTCTGATGATTATTCTTGAGTTATTAACAATAAAATATATAAAAAGGTGATTGCATTTTTAACACGTTTGCGTGTCTTGTGTAACTTGACTCTCCACGTGGCCAATTATTGACATAACAAATAAACGCCGGAGCCACGTGCAATTTATTTATCAGGTTTTCTAGAAAGGAAGAGAGCCGCGTTGGACATCGTATAGGATGTAATAGCGCGGATTGAATAATACTATTATCGCGCGATTATGCAATTGAGAGTTTCACTCTCGCGTTAGTGGCGCATAGCGGGTCGACGAAACGGCCCCTACTTTTGTTGAGCGTTGTAAAAGTGTACTTGAAATTTGAGACGAGTCACCTAACATCTTATTATCAGTTCTACAAATTTTCATCAACTTATCTTCAATAACTATACAAATATAACTATTGTAATTGAAATTAAAGAATTACATTTAAAATCCGTTAAATTGTTGAAAAATTAATTGCATTTCCTGATTTCGAACAATTTTATTGAAACGATTCATTGTTTTCAGATCCACCTTCATTAGATGAAAAATGTCAAATTATTGGAACTGTCAAAATTGTGTCCTCGAGAGATGACCGGACCCTGATTGATGTTTGATGACAAGCACAAGGATGAAAACGATGACCCCAGTTATAGACTTCCCATCGATCTGGTGGCTCGTGGCCTACGCAGGACTGTTGCTGCTCTTTTCGCCTCTTGTTTTAATGTTCGTCCTGTTCTTGCCGAACTTCCCGATCTTATTGTTGAGAAGAATGTGCTCCATTCCCATCGAATCCATTTGAAACAAGAGGCCAAAGAAGCTCTACCAAAGACATGACCTTGGAAAAGAGCAAAGTAACATGGTGATAATCAAACAAATCCCGTAATCTAGCAGTTACAATTGAATCAATAATTTTATGTGCCTTATTTTGAATTATGAATAAAGTCATTTGTAGTATCTTCAGTGGAACATTTTTATTTAAACAAAATTTGTTAACGCCTATTGAGACTCGATTATTTTTAGCGTGTCTCTCTTCTTTGATAAATTTCATATCAAATGCAGACTTCGAATGGCTGTCGGAAAAATAAAATACAGGTCTGTCGTCTGAGTTATCAGCTTTCGTTTTGTTTCCTTTCTTCATTGCTCGCTTTATTGCTTCACTTTAACGGTGATAGTTGATTTTCGTTGCTGCTTCACTAGTTTTTGATGTTTTGTACATGCAACAAAACGAGTTACCAGATCTGATCAAACTTTGTGGAATAATTCAAATCATTCTGCGTTCCTTTCTCTGGGTTTCAGGCTGCAAGGCATTGTAGATATGTAAATTCGCAAATTTAATGAAAAAAATCCCACATCACAATCTTACATCACACTCACTTAAAAATCCTTGGAACATTTTTATTGCTATTGCAATATAATATTTGATACATTTGCGTAATTTATTACTACGGTAAGAAAGTAATCTGTATTACCTACTGTTTATTAAGAAATGACGTTTGAGATTTCGCAGTTATACAAAAAGAATTAATTAATCTCGACTGTCAAAGAAACGGGATCAAGCGGTGGTAATTTTTTTTCTCTTTCAGGACTTCTTCATTTTTTCCGATGAAAAAAATCGAAGAACTGTTTTACTTTAATTATCTTTCCTTCTTTTTCTTTTCATCACTAACAAAATTGTAGCTGTAAATTTTTAAAATTTTTACTTGAGAATCATGAATATTTTTATTATATTGACGTTTGAATTTTTCTCTAAAGATCGTAATGATTTTGAAGTTATTATACAATTATTTTCGTTTATTAAAAGTCAAATGTTTTAACACCACTGTATACTTCTGAAGTTCGCATTTATTATACTTCGAACGGCCTCAACCCGTTTGTTTGTTTTTTCCTTTCTACTTCCCACGTTTTATTGGGAAGCGAATCAAAATTTATATTTAAATCTCATTTCTAAATTGTATTTGTGCTTAACAATAAAATTATTCATTTCTCGTCATTTCTCGTGGTATCTCTAGACGGGAAGAACAATTTTTTGTCATTGATTTTAACAATCAACACTCATCCCCTTAAATATCTCAAGATTATGAATAAAAATGAAATAAAAATTGGATGATCGCGAAAATCGCATAATCCGCCAAAAATGCAAAAAGTTGAATGGAATTTAGAATGTACAGATACTAATGATCTTCTGAAGTAATATTTCGAAACGAGACGTGTTTTTGTTAGAAAAATTAATCGATGAATATATTTTACATTAAATTAATTTTCGTAACGGGTTATTTTTAGTGTTGGATTTTTAACGTGTTGACAGGAGAGGTTTTAAATTACGTAAGTCAAGGTGTAACTTTTAGAGGACAAAATTGTTTATTCAAAGTTATCATCTGTAGTCCAGTGTTTGAACCAGGTAATATTGTGATCGAAGATTGCTTTCTCCGAGATTTGTAGTGGGAGACAAGACTTGAACTCTGAGCCTCGTCAGTCGCGTATAGAAAAGTCTTCTGCAGTTCTTGTATCGCGCACAACCAGCTCCTCGCCAATCTGGCCCTATCGCAACCTTGACTTCATAGAGAATTTCATTGCCAAATTGGTCAACTACACTTTTTAAGGTAATTATTTCCTTTTTAACACTGACTTTTTATTTAAAAAAATTAAATTATGTTTGAAATTTAACATACTTTTATTTGAAATTAATTTTTACTGACAGTTACAAAAATTGGTAAAAAAGCCATCATAAATGTAATATTTATAAATTAGAATTTTTTAATTAAAAATTTTTTTACAAAACAAGTGAGATTATTTAATTAGAGAAAAATAAAAGCTTGCATAAGTTGTTTATTAAAACTATATCAATTTACTTAAAAACTGTTTTAATTTGTAATTTATTCGTCTCAATTTTTTAGTAAAAAAAAAACTTCATATTTTTTATGACTTAAAATCATATTTTGATATTCCATTTGTTTATATTTAATTATCAATAATATAAATTTGTTTTTTAATCTAATCATTTTATTTTTTAATTGAACAAAAATTTACATTCCCTGCAATTACTTTAAACGTAACTAATCATTCTTTTATCAATTTGTTAACAATATTAAACAACACAAGCTTTTTCATATAATTTTCAATTATATATTTAAAAACTATTTATACTTTTTGATTTAATTTATTATTCAACGATAGGTTAGTTTCAAATAATTGAATAAATAAATAACAAATTATTGTTTTAAATATATAAATTAAATAATTAAAAAACAATATAAAACAAATGAAGTAACAATTTTGAATTTCCTGTGTAAAAGAATGTTCATTTACCGCAATGAAAAATTGTTTCATCGAATTTTTCGTCAATTACTGTAATTGTTCCAAAACAGTACGATTAAACAACGGTGGTAACTTTTTTTTGTATTTATATGCGGAAATTACAGTCGTTACTTTTGAAACCGTTATTGTGACCCAGTTTTGTATATGTACAACACGTAGAATGCATTTTAGCGCCATCTTCGCAGTGGTCCAGCCAGTCTTTATGTTTCTTTTCTTAATCCTACGCTCGGGGATTAAAAAAAATTCCGCCTCGACTTATAGTTGCGAAGCCTACATTTACGCTGCAAACTTTTTTATCTGCCCGCATTTTTATTGTCAAATCAACTGGAACCTGTACTTTGTTTATGACTTGCAGAAAAAGGTAAAAGGTTTCAAAGAATCGTTTCTGGATTTAAAAAAATCACAAAACATCATTAGAATAAAAAATAACACATTTTTCAATTGGCAGAGTAAAGTTCTGTAGGTTGTTGACTGACTTGTGCAACTGTTCAAATACTAATGATTACAGAAGAGTACAAAAATTGCAAAAATGTACTTGAAAGAGAAAAAAAATTCTCTTCAATTTAAAACTTAGAAACTGAACATTTATTGCGAAATACAATTTTTCAGAATACTAATGTAATTCGTATTTTCAGATGAAGACTTTAATTTTCCTTCTGGCTATCGTCGTGCACCAATCGTCAGCCTACCCAGGACTACTGAAAATTCCAAAAGTCTACAACGCACTAATCACAAGCGACCAAAATCTGACTCCTTCTCGGGCCTTTCCTGTGATCCAGCCAATAGTTCACAGAACAGCTCTGGGATTAGTCCCGCCCTTATACTATCCTCAGTTTGCACCGCAGTTCGTCCCGGAGATGCCTCTGGAGAAGAAGGAAAAAGCTGCTGAGCCTCCTAAAGAAGAAGAAATTAAAAGCGACAAGGACTCTCAAAAATCTGAACCGCCCTTGAAATTTTATCCAAATTATCAGACGGTTTTGTACGAGCCTTATTTCTACTCGTACAGTGGCCTTGGACCTCAGGTGGAATCTGTCAACTATCAGGATTACCAGTCTCAGCAGATGCTGGACCCCATTCCTCCAGATATGAAAGATACGTATCCTGAGAGACTGCTCCCTCATCTCCACGAGGAAAACCAGCTCAAATTAGGAGAAAAAGATACGATTCCTGATGTTCCTCCTCCACCTGTTCCTGGATCAAAGAAGAACAGTTCTTCTTGAACGAGCAACTATTAACTGTTGGAGGCAATGAGGAGGCTAGTTGACTTGTCTGAATTTTGAAATAAAAACTAATAGGAGCTGGAAAATGTTTTTTCTCTTCTTTCAAGAAAAATAGTTGAGTAAACACTGTGAAAATTATTATACAATAATTACCATAAGATAAGTTACTATTGAGATGATCTATAAAGACTGACGGGCATTGCGAAAATTTCTTATTTCGAACATAAAAAGAGATACTGTGATAAACATTACGACACGGGATGAACAATTGAAAGAATACGAATATGAACAAAAAATGTAGACGTGAGATGATGGATTGTGAATTGACATGTTTGTGGAAAGTTGTTGAAAAAATCCACTTATAAAATGGCCGCAATAAAATAACTATGAATAATAATGAATTATGATGCTAGAACTAGAATTTCTGTGAACTAAATTTTACGTCATAAGAGGATCAAACAATTTGATTCTGACTAATATAGCTTTTAATATTCATTATTCATTTATTTATGAATAATGTCAGATGAATAAGAATGAATTACTACTATACATTTTAACGTCATAATGGAATAATATATTTATTATCATTCCTAAATGAATGAGGTTGTACGTGACTTATAAAATTTTATGTCTTTCATTTTTTGTCACCGATACAAATGCAAAAAAATGAATAAACCTTTTTTATACAAATTCAAATCTTGTTTTTGTACGTCCGCTTTAGAAAATATTTTCATTCGGTTGGACAATTTTCATTTTTTCCCAAAACATTTATAACGACACGAGAATTCGCTCTCTTCGGGTTATCAAATTCAAGGTGTATATGATTTTCGCCAGGTCCTCCAGACTTTTGCACCACTCTGATGTCTCCGAGTTTTTCGATTGTTATACAGTCAATGCAAACACCGCTGAAGTTATACTTGAAACTGTTGCCACTCGACGAAGCTCCATTAACTGTATTCGTGAACCGAATTATCTTAACAGAAGAATCTTTGCATGCTCCAAAAAGTACCGTCCCGGTTGTTATGTTCAAAGCAGATTCCGTCTGGAAAATCAAACGGGCTATCAAAACCAGAACCAAGATTAATATTTACACATATTTATTTTAAAAGCATTAGCTGGAATCTCATGCTTTGCACAAGTATTTCTGATACTTGTTATTACCGTTTTTAATATAACTATTAAAACTATATGAAATAATCTAATAAAAAGAATTTACTGTTTTTATTTATTTTTTATAAATGAAAAAAATTTATATATTTTTTTATGAACTTTTTGAAATAATTCAATAAATTATAAATTGTTTAGCATAAATAAAAAACTTCATTTTGATAAAATCTTCATGCATTTTTTTTAATTTAACAAATAAAACAAATTTGAAAAATATATAATTATTTATAGATATTTACTTAAGATTTATAGTAATTGTCATAATTGAATAATTGGCAGTATGTCAATTATTCCTCAAAGCGTCAAATTATGACAAACAAGCAAACATTTTCATTTATATATGTATAATAAGGATAAGGATTGTCATACGGTTGTTCCAATCGTTGGTTGTTTGGAATTGTCAATAATTATTTCGGAGTTTAAGCCTCGTTTTTTATTATCTCGCACTTCTTTCATTCTTGCATAATATTCTTCCATGATACGTTTTTTCTGTTCAAGATACCCTTCGACATTGTTCAATTTAGAATCGTCGTATTCTAAAAATCCAAAAGGTGTAACAAAATCGTTAAAAAAATTGTTGAAAAAATCATAACCGACTTGAATAAAATTAATATTCACCGTTAGTTATTCCTACTAAAGCTGCATGAATCTGAATGAAACACAACGTTAGGAACAAAAATGCGATCACTTTGGACATTTTTGCAAAAATAATTCAATCTGAGTCACTTAAACTTGAGAACGATCAACTGTTCTGACAACTGAACAACAACTCTGACCCTATGATACGAAGCTTTTTATATAAGTATCAGTAACAATGTGGCGTATTTACAATCCACGTATCGCTGCTCTTGTTGTACAAATAACTCAAGTTGCATATTTTTACCATACTTTGTACTGGAGTAACTATAAAATTTACAATGTTTTTGTTTCACTCATACAATCTTAAAAATAAATAATTACAGCTTCGTGTTGCGAAACAAAAATTATTTACAGCTCTTAAAATTAAAAAAAATTATGTTTAATCTAAACACAATTTGAATCAAATTGAAAAGAAAAATCATTCATTTTCGGTGCTCTTTGAATTTTCGGTCGCTTCGGTAATAGTCTCGACATCTTTTACGGTGCTGGTGATAAGTTCCACGCTTGTTTGCGGGACAATTTTCGTATCCAATGTTTCAATAGAATCGTAATCGCCCACGTCTGTTAGTTCGATTTCAGTCGTTGTTGGCTGTGGTGTTGTAACATGAGGTCTGGCGCTTGGTTTCGGTTGTGCTGGATGATTTTGTTTCACGTCCGGCACCACCTATGCAAGCAATTTGTAAATTATTTGTTTTCTAATATAAATTCAAAGTAATCTAAAACGAAAAAAAAAAAAATTCAATGGAAAATTCATTTTCAACATTTCTGAATTTAATAATATAAATAAAATCATTTAAAAATCGAATCTAATTCTAGTAATAAAACTTCAAAAAATCAATAAATTATATTTATTTGATATACGTACCCTTAAGATATTTATTTGAAAATCGTAGATTGGTATAGGATAATATCCGAGTGTAGTCGGAAATCCATTGTATGTATGCAAATATGGAGTTTGGTAAGATCTAAAATGTGGCGTATTCTACAAAATAAAATATGAAATATGAATTATACCAAACAAAAAATGTCATTGTTATTAAAAATAGATCTAATAAATTATAGAACTAAATGTTTAATTCATTCAATTCAGCGAGATAAATAAAAATATATCAAATTTATTTGAGATCAAAAAACTATACACAATTCAAGTTGTTTTTAATTTTTTGAAATTTTACGTTTTAAAATATATAATCTTGCCTGATGACTGTAGTAGTAAGGAGTGTAACTTTGTTCAAACGAATCAGGATAATAGTAGTATGGCTGGTGGTGACTAGGAATTTGATGTTGATAACTGTACTGATAACTCCATGGTAGGATACCAGCTGAACAGCAACCGGTTAACAAACATAGAATCGAAATCTGTAAAAAAATTTTTTTAATCTTTGAAAGTAAATTCAAAATAATATACAAAAATATTGAAATTATGATTTTATTTAAATTTTTGATGAAATTATACATCGCATTTTTTCAACAGACTATAAATTAATGAAATGCAATTGAGTTTCATCAAAATGTAATAAATTCAAATAAAAAAGTAAAGAGATTCGCAATTAAACAGTTATTGAACCGTCAGGCAGGTGTCATAAATTTCTAGAATCTATTTGGTTTTATTGCATTTTTCAAATTACAATCAAGATATGAAAGTTACTCTGCTTTTCTGCGATGAACTTACATCGGGGCAAGTTGATAAATTTATCTTTAATCTGCGTGAAAAGGTAATAAACAATTTTTTTTCAATGCGATGAATGAATAAATAATTCAATTAGTTGATTAAAAATACGAAACCATTTTTAATCAAAATTTTAAACAATGCTAATAATCTTTCTGAGAAGATCTCATGAATTTTCATTTGCAATTTAAAAATCATTTAATAATTTTATTACTAAGCTATTGGAAGTTGTTTATGTAAAAACCGGAAATATTGTTTTCAATGTTATTCATGCATGATTGAATGCCACTATCAATAAATAGAATTTGCAAATCATAATAGAATTAATAACAAATAAAATAAAAATATATTCAATTAAAAACAAATTAAAGAAAAATCAATTAAATAGAAACATACAATTAATCAATCAACAACATTTTTTAAATATTTTTCAAATAATATTTGAAACATGTCATATTAAAATTTTTTATCGTTAGAAATAAACAGAAGCGTCTAGTTTCAATGTATAATTCGAACACATTTTTTGAACCCGGCTAAATTTAAATATGAATAATAAATATTTAAGAAAGATCAATATTTATATTAATTATGTTGACTTAATAAAAAATGAAACAATTTGCGTACTCACCTTCACCGCAGTTTCCATTTCGATACTATATAGAACTAAACCAGTTTAGCCTGAACCATCCACTCTTATATTCCCACGTCTTAGAATCCCCACTCATCGCTTTGCGAAAAATCCTTTTCGTCATTTCACTTCCTTTGGAAAAAAGNTCCTCCGGAGTTACTCTGAACAAAGCAAGCCTCACCCGAACCTTCAATGAAAAAAAAGGACCTTAAAATCCGCGACATCAAAATCGTCTCTTGCAATATCAAATTTGAAGTCCACTTTGTTTTGTCATGCAAAATGTTACTGTAAAATGAAAACATTAGAATTACAAATTCGTTGCGGAAAAAATTTCGGGCCGAACGTGAAAACCCCGTCAGGAGGGATTTCGTGATTTGAATACCACAAAAAAGTGGCTCGTAAAAATGTTGAAGAGTGGTAGAAAAAAGTCGAAAGTAGTCTACTACATGAATTTCAGTTGTTGTCATTCATCATCAGAATATTATTTGTATTGCGTAGGTTTGTATAAATAACATTTTCAATCTCAATGTAACGCGTAAAAACAAAAAAACATGTCAGGCCAGATTTTTTTCTAACCGAGTTGAGTATATAAAAGAAAAGAAGATTTTAGGAAGTTGTTTCGGTGCTCTCGATATGAGAATGTTTGAGACATTTTGAGCCGACAGGTGTAGCAATCAATCAAAATATTTGGATGTAGCAAAAGTAAAGAAAATATTTTCCTTGAAATATTTCACCAGATGATTGGACCATTTTCGTATCAATATTTTTATTTGCAAAAAATTCTGAAGAAATATTTTAATTTAAAATAAATTATTCAATATTAAATCATTTCTTGTCAAACAATGAAAAATTTTTTTCCGTATACTAAATTGGACAAATGATGATTTTCCTTTCGTTCTTCGTCTTGGGCAATTGCTGTTATGAAATAAATTGTCCGCTATAAAAATTACCACGCTTCGTGTATTGCAAATTTATTTATATTCAAAGACTGATTCAACATTGAAAAACTCGAAAAAGAACTTGAAATGAAGAACACTATTGTTCATAAAACAAAAAACTGAATCGGTTTGAAACGTTTGATAAGACACGTTTGTTCCCATGATTTATTTGTTCAATTTTTAAAAGTCTTCTGGAACAAAAAAAATTTTATTAGTAATGAAATCTTGATCGTCGACACGTGTAAATTGAAAAGCAATTAAATCTCGTGTTCAAAGCTTTTTGAACGAAAAGCGCGTGGTGTTGGAAATCGATAATCGTGGAGTTCGTGCAGGTTCGCGCGAACTCGCGATCCTTCGCACCTCATTTGATCAATCCGCTGGCCACGGTTGTCGTGTTTGTCAACAATCAGAGTTCGTCTGCAGCTATCCGGCATCGCGAGGACGAGTCACGACAAGTCATCCCGTCGATGCATCCTTGGTATTTCATATATTTAATTTGACGCATCCGCCCAAGCCTGCGCTCATCCTGCACCGCTTCATCTTCAACGGCTAACCTATTTTTCAACCAATGCACAAATTGTAGTTCTGCAAATGTCAAAAATTCAAATTCCAAATAATTGTTTCCATTTTTTCATTTGCAAATAACTTCGCACATTCGCTTTACAAATTTTTTAAATTGCAATTTTTTTTTCATTTTGAAATGTAATAATTTTATCGATAGAAGGAAAATACACTTTTGCTGATTTAAATACTGACTGAAATAGTGAAATTTTTTATGTCAAAAATTTAAATAAATGTCGAGGTATCGAAAATTTAATTGGGTAATCAATGAAGACTATATAAAAAGATCACATTTAATAGCACGGAAACGAACGATATTTTTTGCCGGGACGGCACAATAAACAAAGTATAAATTTCGGATGGTCAATTTCAATGAATTATGAAAGTGCGAAAAACAGCGGCCAAATTAATATATATCGCAGAGAATGCATGACAATTTCGTGAAGGGTACAAGTGTCATCTGCGTTGGAGATAGTTGCGCAATTTTTGTCACACCTGTTTTCAATATTTTATCGGTATCTCGCACCCAGCTAATGACTTCCTGATTGTGTCGTCGAATTTTTAGTCAAAGAACATTGATCCCAAATACTGATATGAGTTAGCGATCTTGGCAGACGAAAAAAAGTATATTAATAAAATCTGAAAACAACTCAAATTGCTCTTAATGCGAATGATAAATCAAATTGAAATAAATTTGTTTATTCTTCTGGAGCATATTTCATATTTCGTTTATAAACATTTCTTTAATGAACAATACATCATTTTTTGTTATGTCTCGTCTTTTCAGTTTTTGAATGTGCTTGTTTTTTATTAGCACAATTTTACTTAAACATTACATTGTTGATTCACTATTTGAATTGAAATTTTTTATTTTATTGAAATTTTTTGAATTAAATAGAAAACAATATTTTAATTATTTGTAATTTGATCTGTTCCCATTCGTGGCGCTTTTGTCAACAATATGACCAGCGTATGATGAACTTGACACTGGGCGCTCAATGAAGGTGCGAACGTTTGATGTTTGGCACTAATGTCATTTCGTGGCACGTGATCGCACATTCAATGTAAGGTTGCGTTTATAAATTGAAACTGTCAAACGTCGCTCTTCTCGATTTTCAATATATTATTCAAGTTTCGGGCCGATAGACAAAAAATTAAACATGGATTTCCTACAGGGCTTTCTCTCCAGTTTAGCCAACAAAATTTCAGTTATGTTGTAAGTCATCTAAACTTGTTCAAAATAACACAACCATTTTTTGTAATAAAAATTCGCGAGAAATCTAAAAATTTTCTTTTCAATTAAATAATCAATGAAAAACATCGACTTTTGCCAAATTTTAACATTATCTTAGAGTAAAAAATGATCATTTTTACTATAGAAAAAAAATAAACATAATGTTCCTCGAATTTTCTCGACAAATAATTTTTGTGTCTAATTGTCTTTATGTTTAGAATTTGATCATTGTAAGCTGTGAATTTGCACATGGAATTTCAAACACGTTTGATTGGCGGAAGTGAGAGAAATAAGCATTTTTATTGTTGGATGTACAGTTGATATTGATAGTAAAAATGATTCAATTCAAAGTGTAAGTATTTTTCAAAAGTTCAACCCCAAAATATTCTAATAAAAAAATCGTTAAATGCAAATTCATGAAAACCAAATTTTAAATAATAAAGAAAACTTACCAAAAATTAAAATTTGCAAAAATAAAATTCGAATAACTAAATGAATTTCAAAAAACTTGATTCAACATTTTATTTCAATTCATATTTTAACGTTTTCATATTTTCTACCAAATTGATTTATTGATTGATTAGTTTTTGTTGAATTATTCTAAAATCTTAAACCTGAGTCAGAGTTTTGGATAGTTATCAAAGAAGTTGTTAAAAAAATGTTATAAAAAATTTGTTGTTGAAAAAATGTGACAACTTTCTTCGTTGCCACTTTTGTGGAAAGCAATCGCGGAGGCACTAATTTTTGGAAATCCCGCCACGTTATAAATAGCCGGACCGCGTGCGTACTTGGGATTTAAACATAGTTTTGGCAGAGCAAAACGTCAAATCGCCTCGGAACGGCGACAACCGTGCTTCACTGTCCACGAAAATTTCTCTGCGCCTCGTGCGTCGAGCGCAACTGCTCTCAATTCTGTGATATTCACCTGATTATCTATCTTGAAATAATCGTCTCTTTCTTTGTAGTGCTTGTTTAGAATGTTTGCTCACTCGCGGTATTAGGATGATCAATGCGGCGAAAGACAAGGAGAACCAATCTCCAGTTCCTGTCCGGCTGCATGGCGTCGATGCTAAGGATCACACTAAAAAATAGTAAACAGTCTTTTTTTTATATCTAAAGAGTGTGATTTTTTTTTCACTAACAGCAAATTAAAATTCATTTTCTGCAATCCCAGAAAAATAAAATGAGGCAAAGAAAAAAGAAACATTTTTTTACAGTAAAAGAATGCAACTTTTGTCCCGATTTTATTATTTTTATCAAAAAACAAATAAAAATTTTGTTTTCTCAATGTATTTTTAGTTTCGAACGTTCAGTCTAGAGAAAAACAAACAATTTGAATAAAAATTGTCTTTGTTTTGATAGATATGAGTTTCGACGCTTTTGCGCGATGCAGTTCAAGAACTGTCAAGCCTCACGAATTTATTCGTGGGAATGTCATTGCATGATAATTTATTAGCTTCGGCAAAACACTCTTCTTTATGGTAAAAATACAAATTGCAGGAAATCTGCGCACGCCACTTCCAAATTGGCTACAAGCCAATTATCTTCGGATTCCCATTGATGCTTTTCACACCTTGTTCTTGAATAATTAAACCCATTCATTAAATTACCAATTAAACGCTAGTTTATCTCACTTTCGTCTGGCTGAATGATTGGTCAATTGTAATTTTGTCACTAACCATTTTACTTTCAATTGAAAATTTAAATTGTTGACTTTTTAATTGGTTTGAATGTTTCATGCGTTTTTCCTTAGTGACAGTTTTAGTGATTCGATTTGTAATCATTTCAATTTCAATTCATAAAATCACTAATCTTGATACATTTTTTGTTAGAAAAAAAAAAACAACTTTAAGAATGATGGATAGTATATAATAATAATAATAATAATGATAAAATAATTGTTTATAAATTGATATAAAAGAAAATGAATTTAACAAATAATAATTTTTGTTCCAGTGCGATGTCACCAAACTCCAAACTCGCAGACGACATATTGAACGATGACTTGCTTGAAAAAATTCGTACACACGGTTCCAATAAACAAGAGAACAATGACACGATCAGACACGCCGCTGGTCGTCTCTATTCCCGCATCACATCTTCCGGTACATTTATATTTTAAAATTTTAAAATATCCTCAAATGTCATCACGAACTAACGCGTATTAATCTTTTTTTATATCGCTATAAAATTTTTTTTCACAAAAAAGAGGTTGTTTCACTTTGCTAACAATAGAATCATTGTTCCATTTTTTTGTTTTATTCATCATTTTCAAATCTTTCCATCCTTTTTCTGACTTGTTTCAAAGGCCATTTAGAAATGACAAGGGTTTATAATCCGACGAGTTCACGTTACAAAATTTTACGCAGAGTATTTTTAGGCGCAGTACGTTAACTCGCGATTTCACGGCTAATCGTGAAAACTTTTAGCAGCACGATACCACTTACCACACAGCAGTGGCTCTGCGAACTCGCAAAGTTCAATCACGTTAATTAACTATTTTTAATTTAATGCATACTAAATCAAACCTTAAACTTAGAAAGTAATATAACTTTGAGTTTGAATATACTTTTGCTCTTTTTGCAAAAATTCTATTCGTTCATAATCAAAATAAAATGTCAAGTTCAGAATCTGCAGACTGCAGTGAAATTATTTTGAAAATGAAAACAAACGTTTAATTGATGGTTGAGATTTAATTTGAAGTTTGCAGGTATTAATTTTGAGTAAACAGAAGTAAAATTTTGGCAAAGTTATATAGAGACAAATCAATTGCAAGCCATGGCACCGGTACCTCCTGGACCAAGTTGCTCTTGGCTTTTGCGTCTTTTCGTTAACAACACGCGCATTACAACAACAGCAATTAAACAGTCCTAATTAATACTTGACGTATCCAAGAATAACGTCACGAAAGATATGACGGAGAAGTCTGGGCCGCTGCTTTGACGCGAGCAAGACAAACAATCGAACACTATTTTTATTGGCTGTAATTACACAAGTGTCTAATTCCGATGCCGTGTAATACATTTGGTCCGGGAAGTGACCTTACATTTCGATCAGTCTGCGAAATGCGACTTTGTTTATTTGCAAAATCAAAAGAGATACAACATAATCAACTTTCTTTCTTTCCCAATAGAGATAATCAATTACTTATTTATAACGATTCAAGATAATTATCAAATACATGATTTTTAACTGAATTTCCAACGTTTCAGATAAAAAAATTCGAGAGAGGGCAATGGACAGGCTCATGCAGAAAAATACAGGAGCTATGGAGACGTTCGTGACGGCGCTGGAGGTGAGATCTCGCGCCAATTTGAAAATGTGCTTTCGCGTGAGCCGAAAAATCGATGTGGGGTGTCAAGGACCTCAACAAGAGGCGTTCAACTCATCACACCTAAAAATATCGTTCTCATGCCTTATCAGTAGCGCATCAAGGTTCCGAGCAATTACTGATCCTTTAACTCCCGTCAGTTTCGCGATTCTCGCTGTAATTGACAAAACGCAACTTACAAAGTTGAACGGGCTTGATTTTCGGGTCAAACCTTTTGGCTTGGTTTCTAACGAGAGAGCGAGGCACAGGATCCGTTCCAATTTCCGGCTTTCCTAAGCTTGCGAGACGCAAGACCTAGAAATGTATATTTATCATTTACGTCAAGCGCGTGTTAACGATGCAAATTTCAGTTTTCTTGGCCTAACAGCTACGTCAATAATAGATTTTCTAACAATAAGGATTTTGATTTATATGTAATGGCTCTGATGGAACACAGTTTCATTGTAAATTGATTGTTCGGACGATTGTAAACTCGGATTGTGTAATTTTATGTTTATTGGCTGTAAAATATAGCGTGTTGCTAGGAAAATCATAAACGCGTCATTTTGTATATTCATTTTTTTCTTCGCTCTAAAGTTTTTCCCTCCAAAATTTTAGATTAATAGTTTTGTTTACTTGTTTCAGAATTGCCGGGACAATGTAGCAAATTGTAGTATATTAAGTATTTTACATGAATGCATCTCACCGAGAAGTCCTAAGAAGAAGGCGAAAGGAAGTAAAACTAAAAACAATAATTTAGTGAGAAATGAAAGTAAGCATTTGAAAAATGTATGATTTTATTGTCATTACATTATGCTAATCAAGTGTTAACATTGTTGTTGAATTTTAGAAAACAGTCCTGGAAGGCTTATCGTAATTCAGTTAATCAACTTGGGTGGCACTCAAATTTTGATCAAGTTGTTGCTTACTAGTCAGCATACTGATACTATTATTTCTGATGTCATGGTCCAAGAAATTTTATGGCTTTTGGGACAGGTAAGAAATTGTAAAACTTCAATGTTTATATGCAGATACCAACAAATATTTCACTAATAATTTGGCTCGTTTCAGATTGTTCAAAAAGATGCAAAATTCGCTGCCAAAGTAAAACTTCTCAATGCGACGAAAGTTTTTCACAATCTACTGAAGCAGCATTATAATCAAAATGTCACGCTCTTTTCTCTGTTGTTAATCATGAAAAGTTTAGCTCAAAATTGTAAGCTCCAATTCGGTTAACAATTTTAGTAGTGCCGTCAAAACAAAAAAACGTTTGATGATGCTAAGATCGATTTCTTTTTTTTCGTTTTCAGCTTATTGTTTACAAACGCTGGTTCGTAGTGGTGTAATGAACACATTAGAAAAAACATTCGTGTATCTTGGCTATACGCCACATATGAAACTTAAAACTTTGGTGGAGTGTTTGAAACATTTCACAGCAAGCAGTGCGTATTAAAAATTGTTTGGATATTAATCGACCGTACGAACTGATATTTTATTTTAGGATTTTATTATCGTCTTATAACATTTCAGGACTGTGTTGTACGAAGTTCGTCAAAATCGGTATGGTCCATCTAATAATGAGAATCTTCGAACGGTGGGAAAGAATTGACGGACAGATCAAACTAAAAATTTTTAATTACGCCCTCAGCACTTTGCAGCATGTTTGTGTTATAAGTATGTTCGATTTTATAATTTTTGAAATTCAAAACGTGAAATTAAAAACTTGTCTTTGAAATTATACAAACGTATTTTAACTATTAAAAAATGTTGTTATTATTTGAAAATAATTGAAGTCAATTTATAAATTATTGTCGATGCACGATAATCATATCTTTTTAAAATGGTTCGCGTCAAAGATAGTCAAGTTTGTTAAGTATGCTAATTGGTGAAGTCGAAACTGTAAACTAGATTACAAAAATGAAAATTGTTTGTAATTGTTATCTTTAACAGAAACCGGAAGGAAAGCCATTAAGGCAAACAGCGGATTGCAGTTACTCTATCGATTCTGTATGAACTGCCCTGAGGATAAAACGTACGATTGCTTGTTGTCACGCGTTTGTGGAATCATCAACCAGTGTTTGGAAAAAAAAGAACTGCCCGTGCCGGAAATGTCGCCTGCTAGGTAAAATAGTGGCCGGTTTTTACGCAGGTCTTCTTTTAAGCTTAACATTCATGTATGCTTTATTTATAGGTTTCCATTGCCAGGATCAAGTACAAGAGCCAGTAGTGTGGAGAGTGGAAGCGATGTAGATAGTCAGGTAATTTTATAAAAAGAAAGGAAAACAAAAAACAAAATTCATAAATGTATTTTATTTGTCAGGCATACAGTGTAGCATCTTTAACTAAAACATACAGCGATGTTGATTCCTGTGACGATGACGATGATGACTGTACAAGTTCCAGGAAGTCGAAAGACAAGAAAATGGGCGAAGAATTAGATGAGAGTAAATTCTTTGCTGGCGTCATTAATTTCCAACGACCTGACGAGGATCTCATGAAGTGATTTTGCATTATTCATATCTACAATCGCCATGTCAAGCTATCTAATCACCGTCACTAATTAATTTCCTTTTTTAGTTACTATACATTCTTCAGAGAACTAGGCTCTCTCCAAACTCAGCTAAACCATGTGGCGTCGCAAATTGACGAGTCGTTGAAAAATATGTGTATAACCGAGGAAGAAAAGACTATTCTGCGATTAAAAAAGTCCAAATTGTTGAAACCCAATACCAAATACTTGGTCAAAAACTTTCCTTCAGGGAATGGTTATTCTGGAAACAAAATTGATCTCAGAATCATGAACTCTTTACCTGCAAGCACACCTGAACAGCACGTCTACTGCTTGATATCCAGTAAAGTGAAAAGTGTGACACAATTTGTCAAAGTTGCTTATCCAGATTTGATCGGCGGCCATGCTTTGGGAATTCCTGAGCCCTTGAACGGAAAAGACCGTCAGATCTGTCGGTCGAAATTGTTAACATGCGTAGAAAGAGGTCTTCATCCAAGTACCACACAGGAAACTGTTTATGACTTGGATTACCTTACGTCTCAGAGCAGAAATAGAAACCTCACTGCAGAAGATAAAATTTTATGCAATATAGACGAGATTAGGACTGGAAAGAGAGAGTATGAAACTAAACAGCAGTTACACTTTGAGTCGCGGTTCGAAAGTGGCAACTTAAGAAAAGTTATACAGGTGAAGTTGAAAATAAAATAATGAAAACATTTTATATCTATAATTTTTACTGATGGTTTCTTTTGATATGTTGGACAGGTAGGGCCGAGGGAGTACGATTTAATTTTAACGCCTGACGTGAACAGTGCCTCTCGTCACCAATGGTTCTACTTTGAAGTTTCCAACACGGAGGCCGACGTGCCGTACACTTTCAACATCGTCAACTGCGAAAAAGCCAACTCCCAATTCAATTTTGGCATGAAGCCTATCATGTTCAGCGTCATTGAAGCTCAACTAGGTCGGTCAGGCTGGGTTCGGACAGGAACTGACATTTGTTATTACCGCAATTCTTACCAGAAAGCCGGCAAGAAGAATTACCTCACGACTTCCTTTACTGTAACGTTCAAGCACAACTACGATGTCTGCTACCTGGCGTATCACTTCCCTTACACCTACAGTCGACTTTTGACAGACATTTGGAAACAAGGAAAAGCCATCTCATCTTCCAGTATTTACTTTAGGGTGGAAAATTTGTGCGACAGTCTGAACGGAAATGAAAATCCCCTACTTACCATCACTGCTCCTGATTCAAGTATTAATCCTATCCAAGTAAGAATAGTCGTAAATGTTTTTCGAAATTAATTACGATGACAAACTTAATAACATGCAATTAACTTTCAGAAACGGAAGACAATATTTCTGACGTCCAGGGTACACCCAGGGGAAAGCAACGCCTCGTGGGTGATGCACGGGACTCTAGAGAGCTTACTGAGCAACACTCCTTACGCCGCAAGTCTGCGCAATGACTACGTCTTCAAGATCGTGCCGATGCTAAACATCGAAGGCGTGATCAACGGGTGGTGAGTGCAAAACAAAAAAGATCGCCGATTAAAAATGTTGATATCTTTTATTGATTTAATCTTACAAATCAGTACATGGTTGTTATATATAAAAGGTAGGTATGGACTTAATCCTAGGAATAAAAAGATCTGAGAACCGTGCTATGTATCGACGAAGTGTACGTCTGGATGACGGAAACGTTCATGTCCTCTTTCAACTCGTAAACGTTTCATCTTGCGGACGTACCGCACAACCAAGTCCGATCGGCTATCGGTGCGAAGTGGCGCAGGCGGACCCCGATAGCCCGACACCGAGGAGAGAGCTTACGTATGCCTAATTGTAACTAATGCCTGCGATCCCACTCCGTTGCATCTCAACTGCTTGGATGGCAACGAATCGGATGAAGAGAGTCCGATGATTGTCCGCCGGCGCCACCGATCGTTCGTTACGTTATACCTGAGACCACGAGGATTGAAACTCGTAACCTGCTCTTGATGGATCTTCGGTACGAGCAAAGCGAAAAAAGCTTTGGACAGCCAAGAGCAGGCCGGTCCGCGGTGTACGATGAAAGGGGGTAAAAGTGGGCGCCACTACGGGGCGCGAGTTCAACTACGATTACTTGGACGGAGGTTCTAATACTTTGCCGTTGCTGCGCACCTTGATGTTGTACCTGTAGGCCGGTTCCGCTTCCGGGAGGATGGTACTCGAGTCTTCGTCCTGTTCCTTCACAGGTGGATCAACTTCCGCCTGGTCGTTTTGGTAGTCCAGGTGGTGCTGGTCCATCGAGCTGTCGTAAGGCCCGATCGTGTGCGCATCCACGAGGTCCTTGTTCGGTTGCTCGTCCTCAACGTGGTCCTCGCGGTGCTCCATCTTCAGCACCGGCGAATTTGCGCTCGACCGCGACAGCGAGCGGATCTCGTGCGTCTCCAAGCCCTCGAACACGTTGTCCTTGCGACTGGGCACGGACGTGTCCGCGAACAGGCTCGCGATGTCCGGGATGTGCTCCGGCCGCGAGCTCTTCTCGATTATCATGGGCTTCTCTTCGGAGTCGCCCCGACTCGCCACCATCGGCAGCACAGTCGCTATGCGGTTCAGGATCGGATCCTCGCTTGACAGCTCCCTCTGCTGTTGCTGTTCTTCCTGCTGCTCTTCCTCCACCTGTTCCTGCTCCTGCTCCTCCTCGGCCTGTTCTACGTTCTCGCTGGTATTAATCGAAGGCATCACAGTGAAATCTTTCGGCGCTTCCGTGCTCTGCTCTTTCTCCTCATCCTCCTCCACTTTGTGGTTTCCGGCCGGCGCTGCGGTTGTTGTAACGTACGGACGACGGTTTCTGAAAATACCCGATTGGCTTGTACGAAAGCTACCAACTTCGGTTGATACTCAGGGTGTTGCTATTTTTTATTTTCATCAACTATTCGTTTGTCCAATTATTTATTCAGTTTGTTGACGTTTTTTTTTCCAATCTCATTGTTATTTATACCAAATCAAAAATTTTGAATGAACCTCTCTGTTGAATTGAGATTTATAATTAAATTTCAGTCGCGTATAGCGTAGTGAATAATGATGTACGTTCGTTAAATAATAATTGATACAAAAATAGACGTTCCGCTTTGTATATGAGATCAGTTATTTTTAGATATACAATCGTAATTCATTTTACATTATAATTAGAAACGCGAACTTAATTCATGTCAGTTCTTGCACGTACTGTTATGAATTCAGCACACTCATAACTTGTGAACCAAATTTATTCCGTTCGTAATTCCATCTTTTCCCTACCTGGATTAAATTTTGTATATTCTATATTTGAAATGTCACAAATGTCTTCAAACACCCTAGATTTATCAAACCGAATTCTTATTTTAGATCCTATAACTATAATTGTGTTAGTTTGTTAATTTATCAATTGTTATGCTACTTGAAGCATCTATTGGGCATGTGATTGCAGTTTATATGAGTCAATGGGAGGTTGAGTTAATGAATGAGTTCTTACGGAGTTGTGTATTGTGTAACTGTGTCTGTGCCAATTTTGTTCTTCAGTTGTTATTCATTTCACTAGACGAATATCAACGATTTCAATCGGTATTTGAATTTGATCAAATTTTCAAATAACAAAAATAATACATTTTTTCAATTTGATGACCAATCGAATCGAAAATCCAATTGAGGTAAGTTTAATAATGTTCTAAATTAAATTAACAAGTTCCTGATGAAATTAAGAATTAATTTATAAAATATATAAAATTTGATAAAAAAGATGTAACATCTAATAACTAATGAAACTAAACATGAATAATAAGCATTACCAATACCATGAAAAAGCTTAACTAAAACCGCGTTCCCTCGAAAACCCTAACATTTTGTTTGTGTGTAAAATAATTATCTCACCTCTTACCCCTGATTGGCCGATACGGGAATGCTGCCATAGTTGTAATAATAGCACCGTGTTTGCTCGCAAATAAAATCTTTGACAAGCGTGCAGTCTTGAGCCTCCCACTGCAAGGTCGGTGCGACCATGGCCACACATCCGTCCGCACTTCCGCTGTCACCACTGCGAAAAAAAGAAAGACATGACAAATGTCAAACCATCGGCAATTTTCTCACGTACGAACGCACGCTTCCGGATAATCCAGAGGTAATGCTCGTGCAATCTTCTGTCTCAATAACATACAAAAGTTGAATTCAAAAATGTAAAAAAGAAGAACTACAAAAAAAAACATCTTTGGTATACTAAAGTTGAGTTTTTTGCAGCATTCAATAATCAAAAAGAATGATGGATGAGAAGAAGAAAAAGAAGAAGACTGTTGAAGGCTATTTTTGTACTCGAAGTTACAATTAGGGAAAATAACAGTGATCAGCAGAGTCGAAGGTGAAGTTAATTGAACGTTACCTCTCCCTCGCAACCCTCTGTGGTTCCGTGCCCGGTGGCACGTCCGCGGGTCTGTTCCCAGGTCGCTTCAACATGTAATCAAAAGTGGCATTGAACGGAAGACCCGTACTCATCCACAAAAACATGTCCGTGCCCAACTTATTGCCGGAAGTCCAGAAATCGTATTTGGTGTAACCTGCATTCTTCAAGTACTGCGTCATCGTGTCGGCCTTCTCCCTGGTTTCAAAAGAGGCCAACTGCAAACCCAACGACCGGCAATATTGATAAGCCAAAAAGTAGTTCAATTCCGGACTGTAGGGGTTCATTCGTGATACGAAGTATTGTACGCCGTCTAACTGGATCGTTGTAATTCTTTGTGCTGTTGAATCGTAAACATTTGTTATTTCATTTTTATTCATTTTTATTCATTACTATTTATTTTTAATTTACTCAATTTTTAATGGATTATTTTTTTTGTATCAATATATTTTTTGTTTTAATCATATTCAAAACGTACTTTTGTAACCGAAAGTTAATTCTATCTTTTTTTTTAACTCGCGCAAAAACCATTTACAAGTTTTCAACTGGAGAACAATGGACAAGGAACGCAAATAAGACTGATATATCCTTTCAAGTGTACGAGGCCCTTTGAGCTCGAAGAACATTATGTATATTGTATGCTTTTTATGATGTGAAATTCTTTCACGAACCTCTTTTCGTCTTTTGTCCGAAAATTAATTGAAATTTCAACTGTGCATTCCGACCGGCGGTTTATTTGTTGTTTGGTATTCGATTGTTCGTACATAATTTCAACCGTTTGAGAAATAACAAACAATTTTAAAGATGAAATGAAAAGACAAAAAATGGGCAATTTGGAAAAGATCTTGCTGAAAGTTTATTGTAACTGATGGTCTCGGCGTCATATCTGATACAACGTCACATTGTTCTCTGGGCGTATAATAAATTCGTACAAAAGCTTTTGGCAACATTTCCAAGTCAAATTGTCGTCATTATAATTTGAAATATTCTTGACTTGGTTGGAAAAAAAAATGAATGAACAAATTTCATTGACCCCGTGAAATTGTAAAATAAAATATTGGTCGTTTGCAAACATAATTTAAAATTTTTCAAGTTTGTGCACACGTGGATAGAAAGAGTCAAGTAGGAAGAATATCGGATTATCGCGGCGAAGCACGTTTCTTACACTTCCGACGTTCTAGAAATGGTGACAGGTTCTGGTGTCGTCATGTGAATGCTAATTTATGCGATGGTCCATTTCAAAGAACCGTTTTCACAGGAATTATTTATTAGTATACTTTTAATTACAAAAACAAAATGTTAGGAAAATTGTAAAAAAAAAAATACATCGAAAAAAAATTAGTTCATAACAATAACGAGTAAGACGAATCGACAAAGGTTCTGAATTTAGACATGGGGAGGACGTATTTTTAGAACAAAACGACAGCCTGAAATTTCATCCGAGCTCAGGTTCATCAACCGCACTCTCGCCAAGACATAAACAAATTAATGAACGCTCTTGTTAAAACGCGCGTTGAACTTAACGTACCTATGAATACCTAGGGACGTTCTCTAATCTTTTATCTCGATCATAAATTTTCTCTCATTCAAAAGCAAACACCCGACAATTCGCTCGTCTTGGTATTCAAATTATTTTTCAGCCATATCAAAAAGCAAATAATCCACTATTTCGTTCAAACGTGAATGAACTTTTTTTTTTTCTTGAATTTGTTTACAAACCATTTGATTTAATTAAGTTGTAATGGGAGTTAATTGACGACAATTTGTCTTGTAATTTTATCGGTAATGTTGATAAAAGCCGGAGAGGCAAATAAAAGCAAAAGCAAAGTTGCTGATTGGTATGAAAAAGTGTTCGTAGGAATGTTAATAGGACATCATTCAGTCTCATAAACAAGGGAACCCCGAAGCCGGCAACACTGGTTTATCTTTCGAGGGGTGGTTTGCGAAACGCTCCAAGCGTAATAGACTTTAAGATGGCAAAACTGGCAGTGCAGGTGGTAAACGACCTGCAGACCTTGAGACGTCTGCAGGCTCCTTCGCGCAATGCAACTAGTGCCTCGACCAAACATTCTGTCCGAGGGCCTCGTCCTGCTTGCCAAACACAAATAATGTTCTAACCCTTTGATAAACATCCGATTTCGTATACCACAAACCGCTTTTACACATTTTTTAACATGCTTTTTACATGCTGAATTTGTATTTCGGATACTTTTTCATTTTACTTTGATATTTTGCGACTGAATTTCATGAATGAAATTCGTGAACTCCAACGAGGTACATTTATTACATAATTACATGCTCCAAACCAAAAATCACGATTCGGCAACTCGATTTAAACTTATTTCCGGCCCGCAGAAACGAGTTTCGGACGCAACAAATGCAAGAATAAAAAAATTTCTGCAATAAAATTTGTACACAAAAGAAAGAGGTGTAAATTTTTGATTGGACATCATAATTCGCACAATTCATTCACATAATTGATTTGAATGAAACATTTGATAGTATTAAGTGTGAGTTACGTTTTCATTCATATCAAACTTGTAATACAAATTCGTAAATGTTATAATTTCTTTGCGAAATAACAATAACATAGTTACAATTTGGAAACAAAAAATTGTTGTTAGAATAATTGATAAAAATGAACTAAAGAAAAATTGCAAAAGAAATGGTGATGAGAATAAAATGTAAATTGTTATGATAATTGGATCAACGTACCTGCGACATATCCGACGACAGCGAGGATGAGTACAAATGTCAACTTCATGTTTCCGCTATCAGTATGATCCGTTTCCGAATCGGAACTACACCGGATGTTAATCTTAGGGTCGTGTTCTCGAACTGACGTCGCGCGGCGTTGAGAGCCCCTCTTAAGAGTGTTCTGGTCGGTCAGCAGAGAGGGGGTCGTGTTGAAGATGATTCACGGTCTAGCCTAGAGCAAGACAAAAGACAACATAACATCCTCCTAACACACCTCACGGAATGGGTCGCCCGAAACTCATGCACACACCGCGTAACAAATTTTTGAGGCGAAAAAGGCCCGACAAAAACGTTCTTGCCAGGCTGCAAAAAAATCCACCGCTTCGACCGTTTGATGTGGATCCATGATCGATCTTCCGCGCAGTTCTTCTGCTCGAAATTCTCTTTTTGCCTGAATTTTTCAGCTTTTAGGCTGATTATAGATGCCCGAGGAGGATTAATGGGAACGAATTTAAATCGTGGAAGGATTTTTGGGATTTTTGAAAAATAGTTTTTTTGTTGCTCTAGAATAACGTTCAAACTGATTTTCAAAGAGGCAGTTAAATTCCGCTTTGCCCGGCTCATAAATATTAACGAAATTTAATTATGACGATATATTTTAAATTTTTATTATCACCTCAGATAATAAACCGAACAAGGGAAGATGAGTTATTCGACAGGCTACTGACATAAAATGATGGACAAAATTTACTTTACAGCGTTACAAGTAAAAAAGGATGAAATTTATCCCACCTGCGGGGCGAAATTCAAATGATAAAAAGTTGGCAGATACGAATTCGTGAAATGAATCAAACGAAAGCTTAATAAGCGTCGAGGTGAGAAAAATGACAAGACGAGCAGTCGCTGAAAAGCTTGCAGAGGAAATCATTAATATTTTCTTTTTCTTTGTTAACAGCGCTCGGATAAACGCAGGTAATCTTCGGCTATTTTCTTCGTGACTTTGTTTCTCCAAAGCCGCGGTGATAAATGCCGAGCCTCCAGGCAAGAAGTTTTGTGTCGATTCATTGGTCTTCTTTTTCACTCCCGGCCTGAAATTCTTCGCCATTTCGATTCGCACCATTCATTCAACTCTTTTTTTATCTCTTCTTACTCTCTCGGATATTCAATCTCATTCAATTCATTATCTATTACTTTTCTTATCCATATCTCAAGTAACAAAAATAGCGATAGAAGTTTTAGAGTGCAAAATTTTCATTCAACAAAAAATTTGTAACGATCAAAAACTTTTAGTTTTCAGATCAGATATAGAAAACTGGTGGGAAGAAAAAATGAGTTCCCTGCGTGGAAAAGGCAATCAGGACTGGATTCTCGGATGGTAAATTTTGCGGCAATATTTGTTTAAATGAATATAAATATCAAGCCGGTTTGGAGAAGCAACATTACGACGTCCATCGAAATCGTAATCGACAGCGCATCAGACGTTGGCAATGCAATTTCCGTGATTTGGTCGCTGGAACGCACTCGCGCTGTCTCTCTCCGTCTATTCGTATGCCAGAAAATGAAGCCTACCTTGAAAATCGCTATCGTTTTTGCTGCGATTCTGCGAGTCAATAATACAGAGTAAAGGAAGATGCTGCGCCCTTCGACGAATACACGTTTCAGTTACAGCGAAATTCCCACAGGGCTCTCTCGATTCATTAGAGTTGTTCCCTCCGATCTCCTCGACCCAATGTTGTTATCAATTTTACCTCGAATAATTTTGTAACGTTCTTTTATTTTTGTCCGATGCATTTTGTGAAATTAGCGACATCAGAGCATGAGTGCTCGTACTTTCGTGCGATTTGCTGTTTCAAGAGATGCTTCGGGAATTGTAAATTGGATGTAAAAATTTTATTGTAGAATGTTGATTTTATCAATTAGCATCTTCGTTTAAACGAGATAAGTCGTGATTATAACTCGATTGGCGTCAGGAAACGCGTCCTCGCTACAAGCCCGTGCAATTTATTAACCGATTCATCGAGTCGCGAGCATTGATCTCGAGCAGTTATTAAATTTCTGATTATGTCAGATTGAAGCAACGATTACCATTGCAAATTAACTTCTGTTCGAAATCAAACATTTCTGCCTTTTTTTATTGTCTTTTTCTCTCGTCCTTTTTCATTGCCACAATTCGCGATAATTAATTTAATCAGTTAGTTTCTATCGGTTCTTATGTTTTCTTCCTTTCTTTTTTTTCGTTTAATTTTCATTTCGTAATTTTTTTCGCACTCAGAATCGATTGGAATTAAATTGTGAGCAATTACGTGAACCGTCCCACCGGGGTACAAAACTCTCAGGAAAGGTTTTTGTTTGCACGCATAAATTATTCCATTAACCAGACTATAGTATGTAAATGACTGTCGTCGAGTGAACCCAAAAGAAGAAGCAACAAGTGGCTATGCGAAAGAGAGAAAACGCAAGGCGGGAAAAAGAAAAGAAAACGCAAGCAAAGCATTGCGCTCGCGGTGACATGTTATTTAAGTTGGCAAGCCTGTGTGCGTGCAGGCTTCCTCGATTTAGTGCGCGATGTGTACCGGTTACCAGTGAAACCGACCCGATGTTTCCCTCTCGTTGGCTTCGCGGCGTTTTATCTCCTTTGCATAAGTCATGCGCCTGCCACAGCGGCTACCGCTCTCATCCCTCTCTGTACACTCTCTTCCTCGTTTTGGTTTCTCTTTCATTTGTTAGAAATTATAAAATTGTACCAGAACAACACTCGCAAAAACAAATTGCACCGCTTTAGTAGTGGTTAAAACGCAAATGATAAACATCTGACTATTTTTATGGTACTTTTAAGTTTATCATTAAAATAGTAAAATTGTTTGCACATCACTAATATTGCTACTATTGCAATCTAGTTTTCTCAGAGAAAATTTTCATTTATTTTTTAACGTGTATTTTATTACATTGCTATGGTTTTAATATTGTAATTGAAAATATGATTTTTTTGAAATAATGTTTTGTTGATTGGAAATTGATAGTCTTAATTTTTTGATTGATAAAATAAGCCATTGCAATAAGTATGATTTGTTTTTTCATCTGAGAAATCGTTTGGTAAATTCAAAAATTGTAACAAAAAACTGTGAAAATTTCTATGCCAAAACAGCAAAATTTAAGTAGAAATTATTTCTTGTGGGATAAATAAAAGCGTATTTTGCTATGATGAAACCGAACCAAAAGTGAGGTTCCTCTCAGGAACTAGATTCGCATAATGATGACATTCTGAGATAGTTCGTCCAGGATAAACAAACAAGATTCCTCGATCCAGCTATGCCTGCTCTGTTTATCTTTTGCATCATTTGCAGGACCGTACTTATATACATGAGTACGCTAGCACTTGCGGATAAGGATCCAAAAAACTGAAACACTTGAAGCTGTTATTGATAAAAAAATGTATCAAAAAAATTGTAATAGAAAAGTAGGATAGCAGGAGGAAATTTTTCATTTTTACTGTAAAACGGCAACTATTCATGGTTATAGGGATAAATAAATAAAAGAAGGTACGAGAATAAGGCGGACGTATAAATATCGTTAAAACGATAGCTGGCACAAATTAGCGCAAAGCCGACGACGGCCGAGAAGATATTTGTGCAGGAATAAAACGCGTATTGGAACATGAATTACGGCCCTGCTGGCAAAGAAGAGGAGCTAGAAACGACTTCTTGGCAAGCGCACTTTTTGTCAAACAAAAGTAAAGGGCCCCGTGTTTCTCTCGAGTAGTCCGAGCGGCTAGGGACAAGGCTGCCGAGGGGACGGATGGGATTTACAACGCGATCTATTTCAAGCACCAAGTATCCTGCAAGACTCGAGCTGCCATGGCTATATTGACTTGTCAATTTGTCAATATATCTTTCCAAATCCATCAGAAACCGGAGGTGAAATTTTTATTCCCTTACCAAACACCGAAACGCAAATTCAAACAAACAAAAATGATTCTGTTTTTATCATAATTAGGAATAGATGGCCATGAGGATTGACAGAATTTGAATGTTGTTTTTTTCAAGGATCACGACGAGGGAAAAAGGATTTAATGGGATGTTTACAAGGAATGTACAATTATAAAACTAGATGAAAGTTATGGGGCAATTTGAAGTTTTAAAAATAACCCTGGATGGATACTTAGAAAAGACGTTGGTCGCGAGTGGGATTAATTAAAATCGTTGCAAAAAATGAGTGAAAACAGCAAGCTCGCAGCTATTATTAGTGATGTGATGCTGCGGCCGGACGGTGTGATCGGAGAAGAAGCCGAGCAAGGAGAAGGAGAGGATTGGCGAACGAGCGCTGTCTGAGGATCAGGACGCGCACGTACGAGGGCCGAACGGCCTTGCGGAGTTTTTGCGGCTCACCCTCTGGCCGGAGGTTTATTTAAGACTTCTCGCGGCAGTTGGTTTTTCTACTTTTTTTCATCTTCTATGACAGGGGTTCTCTAGTTTATTACGCAGCAAATTCAACAACGGCCCTTGATCCGGCCAGCAAAAATTGTATAACTATAAAAATTGCTAGCCATTCTGGTACCGTAATTATACCTACGTTAAACATTGTTTTTCGGAAATCATTTATGACATTTTGTACTTGCTTTTACGCCCAAGATAAATCTCAAGGCCAAAATAATATAAATTATTATTGGCCAATTGGAATTTTTTTATCCCGTTTGATGTTTTTTTTTCGTGTTCGTGTTTTTTTCTGCATTAAAATTTTAAAACGCATAAAATCAAAGGGGAAAAATTTATTTTGAACCGAGAATTCAAATGTTCATCTTGCAAATCTTGTTTTTTTTTTTTTACATTTTTGAAAAATATATTATTTGGAAGATTTTAACCGCAAAACCAGACGGTAGATCATAAAAGTTTCACGGAAGGAGTGTGAATCCTGTAAAGGTGCCTCAAGGATTTTGCTTTATGATCACAAGAAAAATCTTTTTTTTCGTCAGACCCTCTTTCTATCTCTTCTCTATCATAGTTCTGAGAAACGCGCGAATCTGATGCAGGTATACGGCACATAAAAAAGTGATGTATGGATGCATAACGCGGAAATATGTTCACGTCACCGGTCTCCTTGGTAATGGTCAGGAGCTGAGAAAAAATACGTTTTGCAAAATCAAGAATTCGTAATTTAATACGCAACCAATTAATATCCGCTGGTTTTATTGGCTACAATGAGTTCAAAAATAGGTGTATAAAATGTATTTAAAAAATATTTCTATACTGCTATAAACAGAGGAAGTGTAATTAACCAACGTAAATGAATAATAAGAATCTATAAATTTCTTATATACAGTATATATAAATAATGAAAATCATTAAAAACATTTTTTGATTTAAAATTCTTGATAATGTTGAAACTTTAAATAATTGTAACAATTTTTACAATCAGTAAAAATTATAAAAATAAAAAATTTGGAAACTATTAAATATATTGAAAAATGTTGCTGTTAAATGTTTAATAAATAAAAAATACCAAAAAGATGGTAGTTTCAAGAAAGGGATGCTGAAAGAGAGTGTTGAGATTGTTGATGCCATTTTTGTAGTTAATGGTCAAAAGGTTCCAAATCCTCAATCTATTATTAATTTTTATCATTTCAATTTTTATAAAATCAGTTATGCAATTGTTCATAGCATAAAATATGTTATCTAAAACTGGTTTTGAATGTTAAAAAATCAATTCTTGGCAAAGGCAATAAAATTTTAATTGACAAAAATGCAATTTTCAGAAGAGTGTATTTTTATTCAGACGCAACTTTAAAATTTTTTTAATAATACACACACACTGTTAGTTACAGTGCTGGATTTTATTCGCATGATTCTGGCATCAATATTCCACGCGTGATTTACACCCAAGGATGGTTTTTGATTGCGGCGATGCAGCCACAATAGAATGCTGCATTAGTCTATTATTACATTAGTTAGTTCCGATCATTACGAATTCTTTCAGGGTGAATTGGAAAACGCGTCTTCTCGGGGCTGTAATCACTTGCACACGATCGAGCACGTATCGCGGCTTAATCGATAAAATATGATATACCACCCGCAATCGCTGCTTGCTGCAGTAGAAAACCGACTTTTTTTATTGACAATCAAATCGAATTACATGTACCCGAAGTTATTTCAAATACCCTTCTTCTATTTGAATGAAAAAAAAATGATAAAAATAGTTAGTTGTATACAAATCGAATAACAAAATGTATGAATCGATCAAAATCCAATGTAAAAAATGACTCACTCATTGGTTGAGGCAAAATTGAATAGAAAATAATATTAATCACGAAGGTATTAATTATTACTCGGGGGGGTTCAAGCGAGTCGATTAAATTCGCTAGAGTTATAATAATGTTCTCTTGTTGGGATAATGATAAGGATGATTATTTTCAGGTGCATGGAAGTCGAGACGTTGACGATGACGTTGAAATTTACGCCCTCTATCCGATTACTAAGGGACATTAATGGTAATTATCGGCGTACATTGTGCCCAGGCATAGGCGAAGAGCGTGGAGTGTGCGAGTATGCAAGTACTCTTTGTATACACGATTTCTAAGATGCCAGAGAAGTTGGCGGTCAAGGCTCCTTCTTGCGAGTCATTGACATCGAGGCACGCACTCAAGACGAGAGAACACTCGACGGATGCTGCCCATTACACTGGCTGACTAAAAAAGCCACCGGCAAGACCATTTCAGAGTTCGCAGCGTAGAATTCAGTTCGAATTCGCCGCTTTGCCGATTCCTTTAATCGGAAATGTAGATTTCCCACCTGTTGATTGAAAAAAAAGTTGCTACCCTGAACCTGTTGAGAACTTTCAATCTCGTTCTTACATTCATTTGTGTCTTCAAAAAAGCCCCTTCAACAAAAAAAGGATCAATCAAAGAAACTGTTTAAAAAATTACGACCGTTCATTATATCTTCGTAACTTGTTATTTTAGTTCGATTAATTTAAAAACTGGTAAAAACTCAAAAACGAGTTTCATCTGGACGAAAAATGTGTTTGAAAATTTTCGAATACCGAATGGACAGTTAAAAAATGGAATTTGATTGAAAAGCAGGATCAATTAATAGTGCTACCTACTACCCTACTATTGCTATGCACGACGCAAAGGCGTCACTTCCTGTGACTTGACTTCCTGCCGACGGAAACGTCCCTTCAACTAAATGCACCTGAGTCCATAACTATTGTCAGTTGCATTCTTCTAACAAGTGCGTGTTTTTTCACTAGATTGAAAGACATCTATAGGATTGGCGAAACGAAAAATTAATTCAATTTGCATCTCATTATATACTGTGTAAGGAAACCCATGTACTGATTTGTTAGTGAAATACAATTTTTATTCTGTCGTCTTATCTCTGAGATTGCAATGTTAAAGTGTTTGTGCATCTGTAATTGAATTAAATTAATCAGGACATGTTTCGTGTTACAGTAATAGGTATGGCCTAACAAACGAGGACTTGAACCGGAGGTGGAGCAATCCCAATCAAGTGTTACATCCTGTTATCTACCACACCAAGGGACTCATGGAATATTGCACGCGAATTTTGCTAACCCCGCCTCATGTATTCGTCGATTACCATGGTCACTCGAGGAGAAAAAACGTTTTTCTATTCGGATGCTCCAAGTCCGGGTCCTGGAGTGCCGCTGATAGAGCTCAACCTGATGAACCAATGCAATATCTCGTAAGCTTTTTATCAATTATTTGAAAACAACATTTTGGTTTAATTTTTCATTATAACTTTGTTATTTTTTTACAGTTGCTACCTCATTTAATGCAAAAGACTTCACCAGCGTTTGCACTGCCCCTCTGTTCATTCAAGGTAGAGAGACACAAAGAGTCCACTGCAAGAGTTGCTGTGTGGCGCCAACTAGGTGTTTCAAGGTTGATTTTTTTTCTACTTTGATAGATGTACATTTGATGCTTCATTTTTTAAGCCATTTGATTGACGATATAAATGAGATAGTTGAAAATCATAATTATTTCTGTTGTGATTGCAGAAGTTATACCATGGAAAGTAGTTTCTGCGGTTGCGATCAAGGAACGTTGGCTGGTTTCCACCTTGATACAAAACACCTCAAAGATATTGGACAAGATTTTTGTCAAGCTTTGTCTTTGATGAAGGAGGCTAATGAAGATTGGCACATTGATAAGTAATTACAATTTATCTAATTTATTATTTAAATGAAGTGCAATTATTTATATCAAAAAGAACCACACTTTTGAATAATATAAATTTCGTACAGTCTCTTGTTAAAGAAAAAAAGAAGTTTAAAAAGATTTTATTTTCGTATGTGAGACAAGATTTATTTTTAAATTTACCAAAGAACTTTTTATAAATTATAAATCGATGCGTAATATTAAAATACAGGTCTGCAGAGGAGCGATATTGTTGCCCTTCAAAATGTATCTTGAAAAAGCCCGGAAAAATGCAAAAGTGTATACAAGACAAACACGCCAAACATCACATTTTGGACATTCGATAGTTTATCGGGTTAAATTTCATTCGAGGCAAGATTTTCTCTCTTGAGCGACAAGCTTGGGTGGCCTTAATGCTTAAAAAATTCATAACTTGAAACACTGATCGATTAACAAAATTTGACTCTTGCAAAGTGACAGCATTAATTTCCGGCTTAAGTGTGAACAATTCTTTTTAATACCAAAATATTTATTATGATCATTTTTTGCCACTGCAATTAACAAAAGAAAAATACTGCGATGTTTCGGCTTTCAAACAAAAAAGAATGAAAAATTTTGACAAGAAAAATATTTTGACCAAATTTTTAGTTAATTGATAAACTTATAACTATTATTAAAAGATACTAATACAATTTTTTGTTTAACCAGGATACCTATTGGAGAAGATGCCATTTTTGAAGAGGGTCGTTGCTTGGAAGAAGAATATTCGTTGAGCAGCGAATCCATTGACACAGATACTGACGACGATTAATATAAATTAAAATTTAACCGTTGTGATAAGTTTCTTCTTACATCCTGATGTCAAGTAATAGTTTCTTATTTTTTTCTAATTCTTCGTTTAAATCAAAATGTTAGTTTTCTTACATTCAACGGTGTAAGTATTTGTAATAAATCAAAGAATGAAATTGACGTTTGCCATTGTAAACAACAATTTTTGTTTCCCTCAGAAATAAAAAGATCTCTAAACTTACGAAAAGAACATTTTTATTACTTATTTTATACACATAAATAAAAATTTCAAGCTTCCGGGTTAACGAGCATCGTAACAATTTCTCATCTACAAAATCATTCAAGTTGAAAAACAAGAGAACAACACGAGAAATAGTTATAATACTCATCTGATAATCCGGTCTTTATAAAACTTATGGTTAATAAATGGCAGATTACATGTAGATTGTTATTGTCGACATAAATTCAAAATAAACATAAATATAGAGATGTTTGTGTTATTTAAACAATGTTGTGACATCACTTTTAGTTGTAGAATACAAAAATTGAGTATAAAAATGTACCATAAATAATAATTGATGAAAACTATAATAATAATCTGCCAAGTCAACAAGAAATCGAGAAATAATACAACTCAGCCTTCTTAGCGGTGATATAAAAATGATACGTTTAACATTTACGGTTTTGTTTTGCACATTACACTATGCTAATTTCATTTTCCGAGTTACGATTGTAACTGTTCTTTTTGGTTTCTAACCCAGGAGTTGTTGACAGATATTCTGATAAGCGTCTACCTTAAGAATACAGTAATATTGAAACATCCAACGAAGCACTAAATATAGATCCACCTACGATCTTTTTCGCGAGAAATTAAAAAAAAATCATCAAGTGTCGTCTAAAATGAGTATTATAAGAAAATGTATACAGTTATTTAAGACCTCAATATACTTGAAAAATCTATCATTCAATCACAGCATGTCAATATAAATACAGACACACTGTCAAACAAGAAAATAATTTTACAAATCATTCGTATAGAAAGTACAATATTAAAGATAGTAATACAATTTTAACTAGAAAAATGAAAGATCGACACTATCAGATTAATCGCGTTTTTGGATCTTATTAACTTGTATTTTGAGTTGTTCGTAGGTGACCCAGAGCACAATGTTCCAGGACACAAGACGGGTGAAACTAGGAATGAAACCCTTGTAGAAAGCACCGACACCTTCGTTGCTGAACATACGAGTTGCAGCGTCGATGGCGCCCTTGTATTCGCCTGGCGAGCTGTTCATATAGCGAGTCTTGACGACGTCCACTGGTGTTGCTGCGATGGTCGTAAACAGTCCGGTCAGGGCAGCTGCGGTGAAATGGCAAACGACTCCATCTACCAGTAGTCCATTATTTATTATGGACTCTTTGACTACGTCGTAGCACACAATTTCTGTTACGTTTACTATGGAATTTCGAGACACGTTCGGGAAAGTTCCTGAAATATGATTACATTTGTTACTAAAGAACTCAATTCTCTGATATTTAATAGAATTAATTTAATTTGAATGTTTACATTCAGTTGATAATTTGTTCAAACAATTTACCTTTCCACAATCCACGAACGCCTTCGTTAACAACAATATTTTGGTATGCATGCCAAGTGTTTTTGTACCGAACAGCAGATTTTCCGTGGTTTCCAGCCTGAAGACGAACTTTAACCACATCAGTAGGTTGGGCGCACAAGACAGCCAAAGCTCCAGTTGTTATTCCAGCTGCAATCTTGATACCAAAGTTTACTGACGACCCATTTCGTGCACTCTCACCTGTTGAATTAAAAATCAAGATTAATTTTAATCCCTAAGAAATAAAAACTGTTTGATTTCCATTTCATACATCAAACTGTCTGTCAAATTTGGAAAATTGTTCGATGTTTCAGTTCATGATCTTTTTGCGATTAACAACACTAAAAGAATCATTTATTTATTTTGTATGGGCGTGATGTTCTAATGAACACAGAACGGTTGCTTTAATTGTTATCAATTTTTCTGTGTGAAATTTTAATCTTTGTCATAAATTAGCCTAAAGAAGTTTGCTGTACCGTCGATGATTCCGGCGTAGAGACACTTCACGCTATCGTAGAGGCCAAACCGAATGCTGGAGAAACACATCTGTCTCTGGAGTCCCGCGGAAAGACCACCGTATAGTTTCCTGTAATAACCCTTGCTCATTCTTACGCGCTCACAAATTTGCAAACGCACTCTCTCCGCAGGGTATATTTTCTTTTTTCCCTTTTCCATTTTTTTTTTTTGTTTTCATTACATTGATTTATCACTCAATCATTTTATACTTGAAAATTAATTGTATTTTGTTTTTTCATGTTAAATAATTTGTTCATTCATTTTTATATGTAGGAATTGACGTATTATACTTTTATATATTATAAAATCAGTCAACTCATAATGAGCAACCTTGGACTAATAGTCTGATCAAACCAGTCACATTTTTTTAATTATTATTTTCAATAAATTACTATTTTTTGATAAATCATTTAAGAAATTGCTTATTGTGATTTCTATTTTATTTTGTTTAAAAGAATATATGAAATGTGTTTGCATACGTGTTGGAAAAGAAAAATGTAAAAGAAGCAATACATCAACTTAGCTTGTGAACAAAAAATATACCAGCGGACAAATAAAAGTGCAGTTTAGAATATTTTTATATCATTGCAATGGTTTATTTTAAATAAAATTGTTCAAAAGTAGGTCGAATGATCAATAATTAAAATCAAAACACAAAAAGAAAAAGAATTGACAAAAAAAATAAAACGTTTGAATGTTTGTTGCAATCTTAATTGTGTATACTTGTAGCAATTGAATCGAATCGACAACTGTCGATAAATCACCACGACCTACCTTTCTCTATGCAACGAATAAAATTAATTGACTGAGATAACGTACCCAAAGCCTTCGTTTTTGATAACGTTGCTTATTGTCTGAAACAGTCCAGGTTGTACCGCGCGAATTGCCACGACGGATCCTTCGGTTGATGCCATCAATAAAGGACGCCCTTCGCCAGCAATCTATAAAATTCAAGAATCAGTTTAGCAAATTTCATTTGACAAGAATTAAATTTATATTTTTCAAATTTAAGCCACATCTTACCTGCATCCTAACTTTGGCTGTATCAAGCGGAAAGGTGGCCAGATCGGCGATACAAGCTGCGGTACCAGTGACGAGCATGTTGATGCCAAAAGACATATCACTTTGTGCTCCAGGCTTCATCTTTGTAGTTTATCAGGACAGTTTATTAACGAAATGAACCAACTTTCGTGTAATCTTTCTATTGTTGGAATGTAGGCTCAGGTTTTTGTGATGCGTGTGGAGCTGCTTTGATGAGGCGTGAGAATATATTTCTCTTATAATTTATTTACACTATTTACAAGCCTTGTCATGGCAAATCCAAACTCAAAAACTGAGCATGGGTTCTCTAAAATGGTCAGGATAATAATAAGTGTGCAGTCCCTCTGACCGCGAACACTCGCGTTTTAATTCCTCGTTACGAATTTCTCTAGGCATACTATTCTTCTGTAACATAGAAAGAAAGAAAATTATTCAGTACGTTTCATAATTTCATACGCAACAGACCAGTTTTATCATATATTTAAAAGAAAAATGCTAAAATACGGCTTTAGGTTTCTTTTTATTTATATGTCGCTCGTAACGTATGCATGTACATTAAAAATAGAGTTTGAAACTTTGCCAGTATACTGACAATCGAGTAAAAACTTCATACGTTCATGTCTCTATATCGTTCATTCAACTTACGACTATTATCATTACTACAATTGATTGATTTAACCTCAAGATAAAAATCTGCTATATGCACATTTAAAAAACCAAGAAATCTATAAAAGTCGGTTTGGTATTTCGTGTTATTTATGATTTTTCAAATAACAGAATATGTAATGAGTAATAAAATGAGTAACTGATTTATTTAACCATTCATTGTCTAGATTTTGTACTTTGAAGTATGAGAATTTCTGTTGCTGTTGTTATTATTTTTAGTTTACGTAGGAAACGAATTCAACATCAGTGTATGAGCGAAAAAATGATGAATGCGTTAGAAAATATATAGACGAACATTTACACGCGCAATGAGGTGAAAGTGCAAAGTTTCATCAGACGAAAGTTTTCACTTGTGCACGCGCGATTTAAAAATGAGAACATTTTCTTGGCACCTTCTCTCGGATTGCAACAGAGATTTTAAAGTTGTGGTATAGAAACAACGTCAATCACTGCAGACAAAGAATCAAGCCCGACGATATTTGGCGGTACAACAATTTTTCGCATTTCCCGTTTCATCACTGATGCAATACTACTTCTAATGTTTGTCATGAAATTCTAAATTCTAAATTGTCCATGTTCCGGAATATGCAATGGATGGGAACTGTTTTAAACGGTCACAAGGTTGAATGTGAGTGACGTAATTTTTGAATCCATTTACACGGTTTTTTTTGGGCCATGACAACGAAAAAGAATAAAATCACGTGTTCCACAGTCGTTGAGAATTTTCGAGACAAAAATATCTTTATGGCAATTAGACATGGAAAATTCCGAAAGTGATAAAAGACAATGCAATCTGGTTTTACCTGATTTTTTGGACTATCCTTTGTCTATCTTAATTTTAATATTTCGACAAAAAAAAATTTCCTTCCGACAAGAAAAAAGTTATGCTATTTTTTATTATTCAATAAATTGAAGCATGTTTTATTTTATATCGTAAATTATAATAAATCATAAATGATAGGTGACTATTTTAAATTCAGCATTGAAATTTTTTAAATCAAAGTTCAAAGACAATAAAATGCTATATCAAAAAAAACAAACAAACAAACAAAACAATCAGTGCCATTTCTCAATTAAAATCGACAGAAAATATTTCAAAATAACAGAACTTCAACTTCTGCTCCAAAATTTTAATTTAAATTTGTTGGATAACAATGTATGTAGCCTGCAGACAAGTTAAAAAGTATGGTATGAATTTTTGACGGTGAAAAAAAAATTAAAATCTCAGTGCAACGAAATTTGAGGCGAATATTGTAAAAACAGAAATAAAATCAATAGAAGTTTGCATGGAAGCTCGCGACATTTAGTTGGCTTGAATCGAACAAGTGTTGGAGCAAAGTCGAGGTCTGTTGTTTTGGAAAGAAGTTATTTTGAAAACAAAGACTTGGAAGGAAAATGTACTCACCAAATGTATTGTAAGCGACACAAACGACAACTGAATGAAAAGTCTTTTTGTATGTGCGCTTAATGCAATGCGTCGACCAATAGCACGTTCTGGGAACTCCGAGCGTCACAAACCAGCCAATGGCGTTATACCTATACCTATCTTCTTGGAAAACGCTATCAGTAAATCGATAATAAGACGTCGACAACCGGGCCATCCCTTCTCCAGGAAGAGTTTTGACGGTGGATTAGACAGATTATGAACAGTTATGGGAAATAGCTAAATTATGGCATTTTTTCAACCAATATTTTGTTATATATTTAAAAAAAATTTATTTTACAATTTTTTGTAATTTTTGAACTATGAAATTATTTTTATTTTTTAATCAATTGTTGATTTCCAAATCGTGTGATATGAAATTAAGATTTATTTAAAAAAAACCGATTGATATTTTTGTACAAATTGGAAAATAAAAAAGAATGGGAATTGTAACTGAATTGAACAAGAAAAATGTTATTTAAATTTAATTATTTTCGGGCACCTAAAAAATGATTTGTATATTTAATTTTTTTTATCACAAACATTCTTATGAAAAGCAGTGTCATTAATTGATGTACATGAATAATACTGCATATCAATAAAATCTCTACTGTTTAATTGTTGTTATATCTAATCTAAGAAAGAAATCTAAAAAAAATTATGACATTGGGATATTTTCCCTGAATGCCGAAAATGAAATTATAAAGCAATTTTATATTCACAATTTTTTTAATATTAATCCAACTCGTTTATAAGTATCTCACGATAACATAATTTGTTTCGTTCCAATTTTATATTTTTAGACTATTACAATATATTACATTATAAATAAATAACAAAATAGTACTTTTTCATCTAAATTATATTTCTCTGAAACACGTAAATGACGAAACGAAAATGAACTATTTTCTTTGACTTTGATACTTCCTATCGAGATACAAAAATAAATAAATAATATGCTCAAATCATAAACAAAGTTCGAAGGAGTTCGCACCGCGAGCCGTGATGCTGTAGATGCTGTCGACCTTCACTTTCTCAACAATATTAGCATAAATTAGTAGCTCGCATTGCGTGTGATGAAAACCTTCATATCTTCGATCTTCAGACGCATCGCGGGAAGACAAAAAAATTTGTAGACGCAGCCTCTTGATTACTACATGAAAAAAAGTATTGCAAATTCACTCGCAGCATAATTACTCATAAGCATTTCCACGAACTTTTCATATCACGACGTCATGACTTCAGACTTTAATCAAATAATGTTTAAAACAAAAACCGAATTACTTCTGGTTTTTAGAAATCTACTAAAATATCAGCTGTGCAATTAAAATATTCATTTCGATATGAAAATAATTTTAAATAAATTAATTTCTGATATGAGTTCTGTTTTAAAAAATGACATAATTAACCAAAAGAAATAAAATTAAAACTATTTTATTTTGTCAATGCTTTTTTTGTATTTGTGATTTTTGTTTATAATTTTCAGATTTTGAATTTTGAACTCGATTCATAAATTGTCTTACAAATTGTTAATAGGGGTCAAATAAAATAAACTTTAACAAGACGTAACAATCGAAGATGATGCGCTTTAGGGAGTAAAGTCCAGTACTTACGATGAGGCATTAGTGATAAAATTTGATAACACAGAATTATTAATTGTACTTACAAATTATGTAATTTTGTTTATCGGCTTGTTAATGTCAATCGGACGATGTGCCTTGAAATATTTATTCACAACGTTTTACATAATCAAAATGAAACATTATTTATTAACATTTATTTATTTTTATTTTAATCAATATAATTTTGAAATAAACTTGACCATACGACATATTGTCATTATCATTTTATTTCTTAAATGATTATTTTTCTTAATTCTGTGTAACTTTTTTAAATTTCAATTTCATTAGGTTGGTAACACAGCATGCTACGCGCAGATTTCGCACTTCGCAGTTGGCATCTTGGCGATCCCCGCCAACGCAAAATTGTTACAATCCATCGGCGTTGTCAGAGAGGAGTATATTGCTCGACCCTTTTCCTAAAAAATGAACACAAGGGATTGTTCTGTTTCAGATGGACACAACGTATGTTAATTAGAAACAACAATGATTTACTTTGTTTAATATCTTACAGAAAAAACAATTGGAAACCCTAAAACTACAGCCATTTTGTTGATGATTTTTGATGTTTACAATGCGACTTTTTAAATTTATACATTGTTTGGGTAACTTCCTATCTCTGTTTTAGTATTACAACTTGCGATCCAGGCGTATTAAAATTAAAACGGCTGAAGAGTTGAAATTGTCGAGAAAAAATAAAAAACGACAAAGCGCTGAAATCGAATCACACAACGTTGAAAACTATGATTCCGACAGTGGGTTTGCTGAAGATTCGGAACTTTTTCGTTATCAACACCCTCTTCAAAGTGAGTCTTTTTACACCTTATGTATAATTTAACCTAAAAAAAATGGCAAAAATGTAAATGAAAAATGTATTATTATGCTATTGCTATCCTTCATTTGTGTTTTTTTTCACCGAAGTTGCGCAAACACCATCAAATGAGTCATACAAAAGTTCGAATTGGAAGAAAGCTTTGAATTGGATTGAAAAACGTCGAGATACTGGTTTATACATTGAATGCTGCAATTTGAACTGCAAAAGATTACGATACTGTGAAGATTATCATGATCCTGTTGATGTACCAGAATTGTGGTTTTGCCACTATTTGGGCAAAGGTAAACAGTTGACCGATTTTATAATTAATTTAGAAAATATAAGAAATAAAATACAAAATTACATAATATAAAAACTAACAAAGCAAAATTGTTTGCAAAATAAATATTCATTCTTTTAATATTAAATAGTATAATCTAAAAGTTCAACAAACGAAATAACAAAAATCATAAGAACAAATCAATTAAAATAAAAATAAATTACTCGATATAACTTGTGCAACTCCACAAGAGAAAATTCCACCTGAAGTTGAGGATGATTTGATTGACAACTTGTATACTGCTGGCAGTCTCGTTTGGGCTCGATGGCCTAGATTTCCTTGGTGGCCTGCCATGGTTTGCGATAGTCCTGAAACTTTAAGTTACTATTCATTGAAACCACCCAGTCAAGCTCCTGTAAGTTCGTTTCCTGTTATATTTTTGTTTATTATCCGTAGCATATTTAATAATACGAGATATAATGTTTTAGGTGAGGTATCATGTTGTTTATCTCTCCAACATAGGAAAGATCGAACGATCTTGGGTGACCTTGAAAAATATAAAGCCCTTCAAGAACACTCCACGAAGCAGTTTATCTAAACGAGTAATTAGTCAAGATTGATTCATTATATATCTAAGTTTGTACTGCAATATAATAATTTGAAAAAATATATCAATTAATTTTAGATGGTTTATCGAGAAATAGATTACACTGCAGAAGTGGATGGGGCTTATGAAATTGCACAATCTATTTTGAAAAACGAATTGACCATTACTGAGCGACTCGCTGGGTACAGCTTTCTGTCATATTATGGTGGGTATTCTCCAAGCTCTATTGCTTCCATGCGAAGCTTTCGGTCTATCAACACAAATCAGCCGAAGGTGGTATCACCAAACTACGTCAGCGATAGCGAAGACATGATTCCAGGAACTCCATCATATACACCCAAACGAAAAAGGATATCAAAGTTTCTTGACATACACCCCAGAAAATTGTTAATTGAAAATTAATGATTAATAATAAGTTATTAATCATAACAATTGTAACTTTTAAATTTTATCTTGCTTTCAAGTCCAGCTTGTAAATTTAAGAAACTGAATTGATAATTTTAAAAAATTCTACCCTTTATTGCTGCTAAACTTATTATAAAATATTTTTATTGGAATATACAGAGAAATCAAATTAATGAAAAATAATTTAAAAAGTTTTAGTGATTTTAAAGAAAAATACAAAAAAATTGTATAACAAATTTTCATTCTATTGATGTAACAACGTTTTAATTAATTACAGAATGAGTTATTCAATTGATTGTTAAATGATGAAATGAAAACAATCAAGATTAATTAAAAGTATTTAATACAATAAATATTTATTATGTACATAAAAATGACGGTAGAGTAAACAAACAACATATATAATATAAATTATAAAACCTGAAACGTACGTTCAGTTGGTACACGTTTTTCCCTTTATTTTTGATCTTGTCAAAGATATACGCAATGAAAAATAAAACCGCAACTTATCACATGAATCAAACATTGCACTCGGAAACGTACAACACATTTCATGTCATTTGAAAAAGTGTTCAATCGTCCGATTGACATTGAAGACGCGTAATTTCTCGTCGTCAACAACGAAATCTCGACGGGCGAGACGAATGAAACCGTCTTTATTAATTATTAATTTTTAAAATAAAAATGTTTTGACAAAAATAACTTGTAATCATGCATTTTTTTTAATTTTACTTTCAGTACTTTGACGACGATAAAATTTGACGAAAAAAAGATGACACTGCGATTACAGATTATTTTTGTGCAATGAAACGTCACATTGGAATAGCAACCAATGTGAGCGTAATGATTGAACGTAACAGATAAATGATTGACGATCATTTAGATTGTGTTAATTCATATAAATATTTACAATGTTGAACGGCACAGTCATAATTCCTAATATATACAACAAATTTTATAAATGTTTGCTGGTGGTTCATGTTTCGTGGCTTTTCTTGTTCAGTTATCTCAAAAAATGTATTTTCATTTTTTTTTCTTTTGGCACGATTCCCTGTCAATATGCGAGTAAAATTTCTCTCTTCTATGAAGATAAAATTTCTTAAAATTTATCTTCCGCCTTTGTATAATAATAATTAAAAAAGGGAACCATGATAAACAGCCAACAAGTTATTGATCTCCATACATTTATCTTACTGAAATTTTTTTGTTACAAAATATGAGTCTAAAATTATAACGACGTTTTACAATGAGCTCATTCTATTGTCCAGAGTACAATTAATTGTTTCTCGATGAAAAGAAAGAAGAAGAACAATTGAAACAAATAAACCATCGTTGAAATAAGCTCATATACTTTGGACAACAAGTCAAAATTTTCTTGTAACAGTTCTATCATTGCTTCATCTACTAATTGTGACAGTGTATTCTCTCTCTAATTTACAATTTCATTTGCTCAAAAATCTGAGCATTCATTTACACACCACTCTTCAAGGTTCCATTGCTCTCCTACTGATTTTGCAAGTTAAGATCCGCCTACGTATGTATAAAAAAATGTTCCGGTGTACAGCAAAATAATAATCGAATTTCGATTAGATCGCGTTAACTGACACTCATGACGAACGCAAAGCAGTATATAAACGTCACAAAATATAAAGCTCGCTTTGCTCTAAATTCAAACGTTCAAGACGAGTGTCTGTTCGCACGAACATTGCGAGTGTAACTGAATTCAGTCAAATCTAAAATCGCAACATTTGGACTCTCGCAATCATATTTCAGTTGATTTGTCGTTTTCCATTTTCTTCCATGTGATTTGGGAATTTACAATCTACGAAATTGGTGGACTGATTTGTAAATTTTGTTTTCCACGTATCAATAAGTTGATATAGTTTACAGTTACAGTGATGACAAATTGCTATCATAATACCACCAATCTATGTAATACTTGACAAGTTAAAAATCAAATTCAATGAAGTATACAATTTCGAAACTGTTCTGAAAAGGTCGGTTTGTTTTTCATTTTTATTGAGAAACAAAAACGGAAACTTGTTCGTTTGTGAATAAATTTGTACAATTTTTTTTAAAAAAGATCTCTGTAAACGCTGTTTCAGAAAACCAGAAGTGTCAGTGTTCTGTACAAAATTTTTAGAATTTCAGTAAACTCTGCTGTAACATTTCGTTAGTTCTAAATCATGCTAAGTGTTCGGGATCAGTTTACGACTGACCTTATAACATTTGGTGCACAATTCTAAAACGAATTACACAGTTGTGACGATAGTTAATAAAAATTAAATTTTACTACTTTGAAACTAGCAATTTTATTGTGAAAATCAACATACAATCGATGTCTCCGATAATTAATTTATGCTACCTCGTGCTCTTTTGCGGAAAAATTAATTTGCTAAAACAATTCATAACGACGAACGCTCAAATTATATTCGATGATCAATTTGAAATGACAGTCATGCTTTTAAGACTATTCCTAAATACATTAGAAACATTCCAATAAATAAACAAGATTTCATCACAATATTTAAAGTTACAGAATACGCTTTTGCCAATCAAAAGATTATACATTAACAATTATGGGCACAGAAAATAAATTTTCATTTTTTAACTTACTTTAGCGAAGCAGCAAATAAGTTGCGAAGTTGCAAATAAAAATATTCACAATTTCAATCAAGCCCTTCAGTGTTACTAAATGTGAATTTAAAAAAAAATTTTGTAGCTTAAAATGCCAAATTCATAGTATTGTAAAAAACTGCAGATTTCCTTGTACCGCTTTTATTAAAAAACATAATTCATGTCATAAGTCGTTCAAGTTAGCAGTGCAAAATTGTAAAAAAAAAGAGAGGAGGCATAACTAATAATTGTCGTTTTGTTTATCGTTAACAGCATAGAGTGACTAACTTGAATTCAAATATACTGTATATCAAATGACTATTGTTCATGTGTTACGACAAATTGTTTAGAGCATCTCTATCAAAGCTAAAAATTATCGCTGAATCGATATAGCGATGGATTCAGTGGACAATTATATCGCTCGGGCCCAGCCAATCAAAAGTTCCGCCTGATGTTTGAGCACCTTTGAAACTGCGAACAGCTAACAGTTCTTGAACTGCCAGCTGAACGCTACAACGTGCCCTTTTTTCCTCACATCTAAATTTTTTGGTTGCCGAGCGGTGAGTTTTTCCGAATTTTTTTATATTGTTTATAATTATTTAGTCTTCCAGAGACAAAAACTCCATGCTATTTAAATCATAGTGTACTGCTTTGAATTAGCAGTACATCGAGTTAGTCACTCTACGATGTTCTATATGTTTATGTCAATCATGACAAATGACAAACATGAAATTTACAGCAAAAAACGACAATTATTAGTGTGTTTCTCCTCCTTCCCTTTTTGACAACTTTGCACTATCAATTTAAAGGACCTTCAAATCATACTCATAATAATTAAAAATGTTTGTTCAATAGTTTGTGTATTATAGGCTGAAAAAATCGTTGATTTTTTCACAAAAACTATTATTTTATTATTAGCTGATTCAGAAATTGAATTATGGTAATGTGATAATTTGAAATCTATATGCGAAGGTAAATTAAATCTCCGTTCCGAACATGTCTGAGAAACAAAAATTTCATTTGCTTTTGTTTGTTTCTGAGATTCTGTTAGACAAACAAATATACACATTCTATTTTATTATATTAATAGGATAACTGAGATAATTTTTTTTTACTCTCATTATTTTTCGTTGACTCTCGTTTTCCTTTTTTTGCTATATGTAAAACTTTTTTATATTTTTGTCGTTAAGCGGTGAGTCTTTTTTTAATTGTTTTTTTTTTTGTACTGCCCTCATGCCTTCTTTTTCATCCGTCTTAACTGATCCTCGCCGCGCCATCCTGTTAAAATGTCATTTCCTCTCTTTTTGACCCGCGCGAGCTGGTTTGGAGCTGGTTCAAAAGAAAGAGGTGATTCAAAAACAGAAGAAAAAAAGGAACAAAAAGAAAACCAAAAATAATAATATAGAGTCGTCAAATCATCAGTCCAAACAAAACATCATCTCCACAGATTCAGAAAGAAAATTCACTGATATAACAGAAATGCTTCAGCCAGTAGCTAGCAGTTCTTTCCAGCGGAATCCCAATCGATCCATTGTTCATGAGAAGACCAATAAAGGTCAAAATGGCAATGTGACGAGTTCGAAGTTAACTGACAGTTTTAAGACCTCGAAACCAGAGAATTTAAAAAAGGAAATAAGTTAGCTTCAATATTGGAAGAGCCACAATAAAGGAAAGAAGTTACATTGAATAAAGAGAAGAAAAAGAAAAAAGAAATCCCAGAAGAAAATGCACGGTTAAAAATGCTATGAGTATTTCGTACTCTGATTCTATTCTTTCCAACGAGGATAGTTCACCCGAATTAAAAACAATTAACTGACAGCATGTATAGTTATGATCTTGATTATGATTCTACGGAAGAACTTGGATTTTTTTATCACGTGGACCCGGTCGAAGAAAGTGTGATACTTGAATTTTTATTGCACCCAATCACCACGGAGATGTTCATGGCAAAATATTGGAAGAAGACTCCAATACTGACCAAAGGAAAACGAAGAAAAATTTTCTGCAATGGAAAAAGTATACCAAAAATAATGACATCAGGGCGTACACTAATGGAGTCAGAAAAACTCTCAATCTTGAAGAACGAGATTACCCATCCGTTGTCTGGGATTATTATGCGAATGATTGCTCGATTCGTTTACTTAATCCTCAAACTTATATACCAAATTTTTATTCTTTAATTGCAACGCTTCAAAAATTCTTCGGTTGTTTCGTATGCACAAACGTGTACTTGACATCACCGAATTAACTGCAAATTATATTTCTTTGTTTTCTTCCAATTTTGTTCGATGCAATCAATTTAAAAAATGAGTGTATTAAAATTGTGTTTATATTATTTATCCTATCCTATTAATATAATAAAATACAAATTATCACAAACTGATAAACAAACATTTTTTATTAGTACGGTAAAAATCACAGAATACTGCAGTGATGTGGATACCCATGCAGGACACGGGTATTCAACTATTATATTATATATCTTCATACTGCAAAACAACAAATTGCTTTCGATAATTGTTATTTACACGTTAATAATTACAAACAAATTGTTCGTTATAAAACCAGGACGTTCATTTGGCACATAACGACTTCGCTTGTTCGTCATAAATTTTTGTAGAATGAAACTTTTTCGCGAGGACACAATTGTAAAAAAAACGTTGTACAGCATGTGCGGAGCACGGGAATGATTCATGAGACCCAACGTTTGTAAGATAATAAAAATCTGGTATTCGATATGCTTTTTCATCTAAGTCAAACACAGAGAACAATTTTTTGGCATTCAAATCCTATCCCGTAATTGTACACGTTTAATCTTACTGGTCCAGGGATTTTTTGACCTGTGCAACAATTATGATGATCTCTGACAATAAAGTTTGGTTCACAGAAGTAAACAAGGAAATATTAAGACACGACTTAAAGTCAAACATTATACATTTCTTTTTAATTAAATATTAATAGCCTATGAAGTGTGAAGCATTAGAATTTAATTTGATTCGAAGTTTACTTGTAATCAGTCTTTACGTTTTAAGAAGTTTGATAAATATATGACAATTGTACAACGAATTGCACAGGTCTACAAATTCGCGATGACTTGGGACGGAAAACAAGCGGTAACAAGTCCGGAGAGTAGCAGACTTTAAGACAGAAACGCTAAAAAGTAGCTGGAAACAATTACTTATATTACTAAATCATCGAGACAGCATCGGAGTCATCTCTCATTTATAAAGCATGCATTGTTCAAAAAACAATAAAATTAAATTTAGCCATTATGCGAATGATACTTTGATAAAAATACGAATTTCTTTTCAAATTCTTTCCCTCATTTCGTAAAATAAATTTTGAAAAAATTAATCTCTAAGCAAATAAACTTAAAAAAAATATCAAATCATTAATTGTTCTATTCTCTCAGAACATGAAGAGAAAAGAGCAGGCCGAGGAGGCGCCACCGTCGCCAATGGCAGAGCCTCCGAAATCGCATCGACACAACAACTTGCATCCTTAAACATACAATCAACTGAACTAAAGACTCACAAACAACGGACGCCAGTGGCGCCAACTACAGAACCTAACATTGTTTATATCAAAAAAGAGGAGAGGACAGAATATCCTCGTTCGGTTGCCGAAGTTATAAAATGTCTTATATACAAAATGATAAATAACTAACAAAAGAGCTTGATCCTCGTGACTTAGTGATAATGTCGGCCCTAGACGTCAACGACGCAAGAGGGCGTTTGAGTGCGCGGGGTGACGTGCAAGATTGCGGCTCTCTCCGACCAGCGGCAGCTCGGCGGGGAGACCGTAAGGCTGCGCTATACAGAGATCTCGTAGTTCATGTCGTAGACACTGGCACGATCGGGCGTAGGAGTGGTCGGGCGCTGACCGGAGCGTTGCTCGTTCTGGGCAGGTGGCGCCACCATGTCGATCGAATCGGTCATCTCGAGCGCGCGCACAAACGACATCGGCCGTCGCCGAATGTCCGACGAGGTCGGCGTCGTAGGTGTCGCCATCGTCGTAGCTTTGCGTTTCATCTGCGGCGAGTGGTGAGGCGGGAACACCTGCACGCCACCTTTGACTGCGGGGTTATAAGGGGCGCGTGGAGTGTACGTCGCGTACGGCTGCTGTGTCGGGCTGGTCGGGTTCGATCGGTAGTAATCGTAGCCCGGAGGTCTCGCTCGGTTCTGACTTGGAATAGGTGGCAACGCGTTCGCCGGGTAACTCCCGGGCGAGTTGTCTTTCCACATATACATACCGCGCTGAGGCGAACCCGCGAGCTCGCGAATGTTATCCACAGTGTTGTTAGTTCGTACTAACTCACTCTCAGAGAGGAATCGTCGCTGAGGGCTATAACTCGCAGCCATGTTGTTCGAGTTAGCGCCATTATTAGAGGCGTCGTAATAATTGTGAGGCGCCTCGCCTACGCCGATGAAGTCCGGCCGACGAACCTGCGTTGGTGTGCCTGGATTTGACCTGCAACAAAGAGCGAATCGTTAGTTAACGGTTGCTGATGATAACAAATCTGCGCGTGTAAAACAATGCGCAAGTACAGTCACGACGCCACGTGCGCGCTAGCGGGGAGCTCGAAACTTGAGGAAAAAGCCGGGACGGGACAGGTGGCGCTAGTGTTCACTTTGAATGATCAATTTTGATGAACAATCTGTCTGAGAATGAATGTTTGCAAAAATTCATAAAAAAGGACAACATTTAAATCGAAAAACAGTCCGTGTCTATATGAAGTGTAGAAACAAACTAGGAGTGTAATAACTTCGAACAACATGAGAGCTCCCTTCGAAATCTGTCAACGCCAAAAGAACCAATGCAGATATGCAAGTGCTGAGCGTTGCTTGTCATACAATATTCTGGCGGAACATACAAGAGAAGAATTATTAGCTTACAGATTGTTCCAAAACTTGATTCCAAGCTGAAAATTAGCATCGACCAATCAATTTTCAACCGCAACAATTGAACTTTTTGATTTGCAAGAAAGATACAGTTAAGGAACATCCTGTATCCATCACAAGATATATGTAAAATTACATATATTCTCATGTGATATAATGATAAACAGCGCTTCATTCCTGTCTATTAAATGTAGCATCTATCCAAACGTGAAATGCAATAAAAATATAGCGAGCCCAAGATAAAATACGTAGTAACGTGAATGAGTAACACGCATTACATGTTTGAAAAAGTGAATATATAATATACACATATTTCAATATAATCTTACATGATCATTGACATTAATTTATAGACATCTTCAATATTGAACAATTGTTCAAAGAAACAATTTTTAAATGGTATTTGCCATCACAAATAATTCATTGAGATCATTCAACAGATTATATTGCATCAGTTCTAATGATATGTATACTATATAAATGTATGCAATAAAGCGTAATATCATAAACTATGGAACGTCCTGTAGGATGAAGTTCGTGTTTACCTGCAGTAGGTCGCAACATGACGGTAGAGAGCAGCTCCTTGCAGTTACCACCCCCTGCAGTGGGACACAAACTTATCTATATACCATATATAGACTTTAGAAAGAGACAAGAGCGGATCTAGGGCAAGAGCCATGGCAGTCATGGCCCTCCATGGCGGGGAAAGGGCTAACAATCTAAATGCTCTCTAAAAAAATGACTAGATCCGCCCTTGGAAAAGAGAAATAGAGGTGCGCACTGCTCTTTGTCTGACGGTCAAGATTAGTTGTACGAGACGTAGGAGATATTCAAGTACACAAAAATTCTTCGTACCTGCGAATTGGACTGGAAATCGTCAAAGGGGTTGGCACCCCAATGGCCTTGATGCGCTGCTGCATCGTTGGACTTGCACCGCCCTGTCCTGTGTTTCGTTGCGAGCCGATCGCCGGCGATCCACTCGTATCTGGCGAAAGAGGATCTGGCGTGTGACTTCGTGACCCATTCATCCCCCTGAAAATGTTGATCGTTTAAAAAATGCACAAAATTGTCATCGTACCTTCTCTTTTCTTCATTTTTTTTTCTTCGTTTGATATTTCACCTTGGCCTAGGATGCGGACTATCCCTAGGATAAAGAATAGGGTGGCGGTGGTGTGCAATCTGCGGATGCCTAGGAGAATCATTGTTCTCCACAGGTGGCAAAAAGAAATTGTTCTTCGAGCCGTGTCTTTGCAGCGGCGGCGTTGGTTCACAGTCTGCTGATTGAGACGCTGTTGGTTCCATGTCCGTATCAGATCCATCCCTGCCCGGAGATAACTGAAACAAACACAAATTGAATATAGTTTAAAATTTTTTGTGATAAAAAATTGTCAACACAAATATCAAAAAATTACCGAACAAGTTTTAAGAAAAAACAGGGATTGGGATAGGATTCGGTCAATAACACGATTCTCCTACTGAAGAACTGCTTGAGGTGGTAGACAGGGTAAAACTCTAAATAGTTCGAATATAAATTTTAATTGGAAAGAAATAAAATGAGATCAATCTAATTTTCGTCAAACAAAAGTTGTGAGAATATACAGTTACAATAGAATCAATAAAATTAACGCATTAATTCTGGATGAATAAGTCTCTTGCAAAAATGCATAAATCAGATAAATTCGCATCCAAGGTTTCACCGAAATAAACGCACTAATATCGATTTTGTTATAATTAACGCTGCTCTTGTAGCTAATGAATGGCATTGGAGTTTCATTTTTTTCAAGTCGGAGTGTGTAATCAAAATTACATAACGCGTCGTTTTCCATCGCTTAGGTGATTACTCATGGAAAAAACTCTATTGTGACAGGAGCAAACAGACTCGTGCACTTTTTTTTGATCAAATACACGTTTAATATCGATTTTGCAAACAATGAAAGGGCATCCAAGAACATTTGCTCGATTGATTGATATTTTAAATAAATCAATCACAAATATTTTATACACCGATTCTTTTGTTGCACAAAAGACGCAAATTCTAAATAGGCTAAATCAATTATCTTTTATGCTTTATTTTATTCATAACTTATTGGGAAAACCGAGGTATTGATTTGTTTTGCTTTCAATAAAAAGAAAAATTGTTTTTCTCACAACTTCTGTTTGACAAAGCTTATCAAGCGACAGCAGCGAACCTAGCGCGAAGCATAAGAGGCAAGAATTTTTGGTTTCTGAGTCTTACTTTGTTTCGGTGTGGGAGAGAAAGACAAGTTGAAGAGAAAAAAAATGAAAAAAAGTTGTGAACTTGCGCTAGCTCTTACCTTATTGTAAGCATTTGAACTGGCATTTCTAACACCATTGCTGCTATCCATGTAGGTTTTTACCTGGTTCTCGCTGTCAATGGTGGATATCTCGGAGGTGCAGGCGCCTCGTCTTTTTCCTGAATACTTTTCCGGCTTGATCAAACTGAAACGTAAACACATCGTTTTGATAATTATGATCCTCAAATATCCACTTAGACAATTAACTTTATTGCTGTCGTTGAACCTTGGATATTGCGGGCCAAATTGTGTGTAACAACAGTTGTGTAAACAACCGCGTGAAAATGGATTGTAGCCACCGTTGAATTTTCCAGTGACCTGTTCGTTGGTCGTTCGACCCCGCGACACCAAGAATATGTGGAATATCGTCAGTCCTATGATTGGAATGAATAGGAGCGTCACCACGCCCATCAGGATTATACTAATTTCATTCGTAAAGGATAAATGCAAAAATAATTATGTTCACAACATTAAAATATTAAGTGCAACAAAATTGTAATTAGTTGATATCAAGTTAAGCCGATTATGAAAAGGATACGCGACAATTGTTTGCGCTTCGCCCAATTGTGTTTTGTGCTCCAGTACGAAGTATAGACACAATCCAAATATACTCATCATGTGGAAGCTGAGTGATAAAAGGAAAAAGAAAAAAATCGGTAGTTTCGCCTGCCGATACAGTTGTTTACCCAAGGGCAATGGTGATCGAATGTCTGTAACAATGAAAATGGTTTAAATTAGTCACTGCAAATCAGGTGTGCGCTGTTTTTACTTTTAATTTTCAACAGTAATGATAGAATGTTTACCTCGATGCAATGATTGCAAACACTGCAGTGTGAACATCGTGGTGGCCTGTAAAATTTGCACGTAACGCACCATTTCATGCGAACGGTGATGCCGTTAATTTCCACGCTTTTATATAATGGAGCCCTGAAGTCATCATCCCGATCCTCGTCCGGTGAGGCTGTTCAAGACAAAAAGTAAAAATTAATACACTTTTCATTATTTATTGAAACCAAATTAAATATCAATTCAAACATCAATTAATATCCGAACTTAAGGATAAAAACCAAATCTTCTCAAATAGCCCACAGTAATGAATATTCATTTTTTTATAAACAAATATAATTCACTCAATTAATAAAATAATCATTCAATTGGTAATTATCAAAGTTAATTGTGTATACGTAATCAGATATTTACTTTGAAAAATCGTACGTTTCATTTAATGACTTGAACTTATGAAAATTTAATGAAAGAAAGATAACAGTAGTGCATCGCTTTCATAATTGAGGCAATTTTTTTTCACAATGAAACACATTTATTGAACGATAAGGAAAATCTTACTTTTTGCTAATTAGTAACATCTTTTTATTATTAGAATTAATATGAGTACCATAGTAACGTTTCCATGCAAACTGGCCTGGTGTTTAGAATGTCAGTTTGGAACTATTTGGAGACAATCATATGAGATGAACGTTGGAATGGCAGCAAAAAAGTTCGCATGCACTAAACAGCATATCATGCACCCAAAGTTTCTTGATTAAAACTACATTTTATATTTGTTCAATATAACATCTTGTGCAGATATAAAATACGAATAACGATCAGTTATCACTGCATGATCATTTATTATAATTCTGACATTTGATCTGGTACTTTTTTCTGAAAAACTGCAAGTAGAATACTTTAGCAGGATAATAATTACTTTTTTTCATCACAGTGCAAAGTTCGAAATGTTTGTGATAAAAAAAATGAAGAGAACCCCCCTGAAAAAAAGGAAAACTGGAACTATTCCAGTAGTGTGGTCATTTTTTAGGTTTTAACTTACCCATCGGAATAACACCCGGGTCCATGAAAGTGGCCAGCGTGAAGTTTGCCAGCACGAAGAATGTGATGACGCCTTGCAGCGCAGGCACCCAGGGATATTGGAACACATAGTACCGGCATCTAAAAGAAAAAAGAAAAGAATAAAACAAGGGAATCACGCCATTTCTTATCGTAAATCTTATCTTCCAAAACAAAGCTATGACGAATATTAAATTGTGGTGGACATCGATGAAAGTATAACGAGACCTACATTTTGGCATTATGGGTTTCTAAATACACACAAAATTGAGCAAAAAAAATTAGGTAACAATTAATCAGAAGAACAAAAAATGAGCAATAAAAAATTAAAGTAGGTGGAAGTGATATCAAAGTCTACGATAATTTTTTTTTTTTTTTCAATTTTATCATTCCGAATATTAAAAATCAATTAAATTGTGAAAAAAGATAAAAGGCAAAATTATCACAATCGACATGATGGAAATTTGCATAACAAATGTTTATAAAAAGCTCCGATAAAATCATCAATTTCCAATACAAGCACAGCAAATGTGTACTAGCATGATTTATCGGCCTTACAAAACGAAAAAAAAAAATAGATACAAGAATTTTGGAATGAAAATAGAATTCAGTGTTGATGTCATTAAATTAATGAAGAGAGTGGTCGTGAACAAAATGGAAATAGCAAAGTTGCAGAGATTGAAACAAAATTGCCACATCCTTGAGAAGGTCTCGATGTAAATGAAAATAAATGTCCCGGGACGAGTTTAAATTAAAAAAGAAATACAACAATCTCGCACCAAAGTACATAATCAAAACAAAGTGACTCGTTCTAACCACTATTCGCGACAAATCTTTAAATTCAAGTACAGCCTTCTTATTCAATTATTTACATTGACAATAACTATAATTTGATTTAAAAGTCAGCGCAGATCCGAGATCTTGAGCAGCGTCACGATCCCCATAGGTTCGGCTGGGAATGACAAATAAACATATGGCAGCGACTACCATGACCCCTATACCCAATTAAAGCGTGGACATTGATTTTGTTTAACTCAATCCTGACTCTTCATGAGCGATTAATCGAAACCCAAAACATCAACACTGACTCAACATGCTCCAAAAAATGCTCGATCTTGTTTCTGAAAAAAAATGAACAAACATATGAAAAAACAACGAAACAAAATGATCAACGCAGGCAAAACAACAAAACAAATTCGAGTTGAAACCAAGGCGAAAATGTGAAAACAACAATGATACAAGGCTTGGTGGAGCGAGTTTTTTTTTGGCGTATTGTTTGTCGACTTACGGGAAATAAAAAAAGAGGGCCGTGGCGGTGAGCAGGAGGGTCCACGCGAACGTAGCTGGCAGGTACCTCGTCTTTACGTCGCATTTCGGCATTCTGCACACTCGCGTAATGTCAACGGTCACGATAGCTTTCTGCTAATCACTCGTCTGCCGGGTCACTCGTACATCACTCGTCGATCACACGCTGATCGTCGCGATTCACCGCCGTCGCCGACGCACCGCCGCTCCATATCCCGCGAGGCGCTTTAGCCGCGCGACCTCACCCGGGAACAGCGCATCGTGTTACAACGGAGACACACTACCGACACCGACACCGACAAACCCTAGAGCGTTCGCACTAGAGCGTTGTCCTTCGCAGACTCTGCGCGCTTCCCACGATCGCGCTTATGGCTGACCAGACACCAGACAAACAGCCTTCGTGTTCGTGCTCTCCTCTGTATCATCACACTTTTTAGCTTACTGTCCAATGCACCAGAGGGCTCTTCATCTCAAGCTTTTCTCTCTTTGTCTCTCTCTCTCTCTCTTTCCTACTTCTTCAAATCTCCATCCCTACTTTACCGACCGGGCAACTTATATTGTATCTAGTTTGAAAAAAGTTTTAAACAATTTGGTTTTTCGATTTCTTTATCAGATCGCAACGACGAAATAAAAAAAAATTGTTTGTAGATAACAAGTGAAAGAAAATATTTATGCGAATTTATAAATAGCAAAGAAAAGGCGCGAAAACTATACGATAATTTGTAAAATAAAAATACGACACAAAAGTGAGTAAATTATTTTATAAAAAATAAGACGATAAAAAATGTCTGGATAATGGCTGATGTTTCAAAATTGAACACTGAGATTATCGTCATAGTTTTTATTTTTGTGTGAGACTATGCTCCGTTCACGCTGTGGAGTCTAACAGGCATCATATACGATAATTCCGAAAGTTTTGTTTGAATCAGCACAGGTCAAAGAAACTATAAATAAATTTACAAACATTTCCATTGCCGCGCGACTAAGCGATTTTCCAGAAATAGACTGTTATAAAAAATGAATAAATAACTCATTATTTTTGTGGGGTCCACCAATTTTTGAATAGCAAACAGTAAACAATGCATGAATATTCGCTCTCGGGCAGCAGAGAGAAATGCACGAAGAATGTTTCGTTTTTATTTACATTTTTGGAGCGATTCATATTTATACAAAGACAAACATTTTGCAAGAGTACACATTTTTCTGTAGGTATTGAAAGACATATTGAAAAATGTGTATAGGATATATGCTTCATCTTCGAGAGTTCACCACAGATTTAAAATAGCCTCAACAAATCCACAAATAAATGTACGAAGCGCGCACTCCCGTTTCTCTCACAGGTCCATCATACAATTAAATAAACAAGCATAAGTTCCGGCGTGTGGATATAAGGTGGAAAATAAAGGAAACGAGATCCATTAAAAGAAGTCATAAATATGCGCGACTTTTTGAACGGCCAATTAAAACTGCGATTCATGAATCATTATGCTTTAACTATTCTCAATTTCCTGCGGATGCGACACAAGCAATTTTCTTGCTCCAAAATCGCCCCGGCCTGTTTGCATCATTAACAAGAAATAAACGTCTTCAATCTTGCGAATATGCTGTTTCATCTCTAAACAGGTGTACGAATTTGTTACAGTAAAAGCCATCGCGAGTCCCATTGAAAATGAACAAATCGTATAATTATTTTCCAGGAAATTTTCGGAGACAATGTGACGGTGGATTGTTTTAAAAGCAGCTGCCCTGGCGCAGACAGATTAATCATCGTTGCGAATTTTGTTTCGACACGCAAACAAAATTTTGTTGAATGAAATAAGGTATTTATAAAGTTGAGCCGTTTGAAAGTTAACTGATTGCATTACATGACAAACCTCGTGTTTTCAGAAGAAGTACAAACAAAAATTTATTTCCTTCCAATGTTACAGGTACAGAACGAAGACGCGACAGCCTTTTTTTCATAATCCTAAATAAAATATGACCTTTGTGGATTGAATCAAAAGACCGAAAATATGGAAACTCTGTTTAGGGCGGTGTGTTTTGGCTTGCCTTCTTTTGGTGAATTGCTCTGCCAATGGAGAATGTAAATCGATTATAACCGAAGGGAATCGAAAAATCAATCAGACATAAAAGATTAGCAGGGCTTCGTTGTTTAGGGTTGTTTGAATTGATACTATTTTTAAATTAATTCATCAGTCTCAATTATTTCGCGTTTGAATCTTTATTTTGTTCATGGTGTTAATAGCCCCGGGCTCATCATTTGTGATTAATTATAAAAAATGATTATGAAAGGAAAAAAAATAGAAGACAAATTTATTGACAAAATCAACACAAAGTCCATCTCAGAGTTCGACCTTTGAAATATCGATCGTCTCACGGCGTTAACCTTAATTTATTTGCAATTTCATTCGCAGAGCACTTTCGCTTTTTCACCCTGAATTTCATTGGAGACGAATGAAAATGTATCCCCACGCGAGCCTCCAAAAAGCTTTGCTCATTAATCAAACATCAGTCGTCAAATAAATTTGATAAACGGCACTCCAATTAGCGTGATAAAAAATTGGAAATAATTATTGTCGCAATAAAATATAGCCCGCGAATGTTGAAATGAATTTCCCTAACTTGTGGCTAATTAAAGATAACTGATGAGACAGCTTAATTTTCAGATGCGCCACGGCGGATTCGATCATCGGTGCAAATATAATGTCCGCATCAGAAGAACTGTCGGGGAATGTTTTTCTGTGAGATGAATGAAGAGAGCGGCACAGCGGGTAGATAAGATTTTGGATATGCGAAAACTTTTGACGGTGACAACAGTCTAACATCAGACGAGTATGAAAGACATCATTGTCTCAAATGGCGCAGTTTAAGATGACAGGATTACGACGCGCCATCCATTCAACGAAAACCACTGTAAGGTAAAATGCCAAAGTGATGAAGTTATTGAAACGGAAAAGCGTTTCTAGCTAACGAGTCGTGTCTTAACGCGGCCTCTTGGCACGTTCGCTTGTCAAATTTTTGGCACTGACAAAAATTGACACAGCCTTCATAGAAATTTTATGGTGTTGAGCAATTGTCTCAATTTTTCAGATGCATTGAAAAAAAAGATTGAACGAGACAATTCCAAATCCTCATTTATAGTTTATGTGATCATTTTTTTTCTGCGATTTTTTAGGGGCAGTCGCGTGGCAAGAATATTCTCCAGCTTGAAACTGACCACAGAGGAACATAAATTCGCATCTCAAATCACTTAAGACGAATCAAATTTATTTCGGGTTCATGAAATATTGTCTACGCCCGCGAGACAAATTGCTCGCGAGATCATGCTCGACTTCGCTTTGATTTATCACGTTTCGAATAGCACTCGCCAGTCGGCATAAAAGCAATTTTTGATTTCGATTTAAAATAAACCCGCGTTCCCCGAAGTTTTCGCATTCTGATATATTTATTGCCGACGATTGCTGTCCAGCTTGGTGTCCGCCCCTTTAAATAGCGACATCTCATTTGGCTGCTGATTCCAACTGTAATATCCACCCGTCACTTTTTTATAGCCGATAATTTTTAATTCAGTCTACAATTTAGACTCATGATTTTATAATATGATGGATCTTGTACATTGATAATATAATGATTCTCCACAATGTTGAAGCAAATTTCCTCATCTCCTTTTTCCATTACCTTCTTTTATTTTTCTTCATTTTTAAGTGAACTTTTATTTGTTTTTTGCGTAATTGTTTTATGGTCTGCAATTTTCAATTTATCTTGCCATTTATACTCGTAATTTCATAATGAAAATCTTACATATTAAGGGTATAATAATTCTCGACAACGTTGTTAAATAAATTTTTTCATCTTAATTTTTCAAGTAGTTGTACTTATGGTGAAATTTTAATTTCTACTTTAATCCTTTTTTCTGTATTTGCGAAAATCATAAGCTTATATAATGGTCATTTTACTGGTTTTTGTTTCTACGTAATTCCTATTCATAACTCGAACATATCGTGAACAGTGGCAAGAAAAATAGAACATCAGTCAAAACTGTTAGAGAAGGCGTATTTCACGTAATGATTGTGTTGGCTGTCGCATTGAATCTTCTTGACTTTCTTCGGACGTTTTTGCATTCAAAACATGTCTATTATCAAGTCATGAGCTTTGTTTCATCGGAGCGTATGAAATTTCAGCTGGTTTCGAAATGTTTGAACGAAATATTTTGTCAAACGATAAAAATAGATATAGAAAACAAAGAAAAAGCTCAATTTTTTGATTGAAAATAAATGTGAATGAAAATGTAGTACAAACAAAGATCTATTTGTTGACAAAATTGTAAAGCTTGACGAATGTGAAGAATTTGCAAAAAAATAATACAATCGTGAAGAGGGCGAGCACGTGCGTTAGCGATTTACAGCAGAATTCCTGTTGACAAGGACCAGCAAATCTATATTTTGATCTTCCACGGCACATTTGTCACGTTGTAACGGATTGCAGCAGTGACAAGAACTTTGCCTTCGCCTTCCACCTTCGTGGAAGCTGCTCCTCTCATTTATAACATATTTCATTTCTCGTTGCACAGTGCTCTATTTTCGCGCGATACGCGGACTTTTCTAGCTGCTTAACTTCTCGCGCGAGAGCATCTTTATACAAGACGCGGGTGACTCGCAGATCTTCAGGTGTCCGCTGCTAGTCATACAAATCTCCACCATGGTAAGACTCAACAGCAGTTTTTTTCATTATCTTTGTATTTTTGTGAATTTGTGTAACTGTATGTTTTTTTTATCGTTGTGTCAGGTGACAGTGAATAATTGAACAAAATTTTTCAATTTCGAGTGAGAAGTGACACAGTTGAAACGAAAATATTTTCTTTTTGTTACATTTCGAAGTGATTTTTTTCATCGCCGAATCAAGTGAAAAAGTGAAGAAAAGAATTTAAATGAGAAACGAATTGAAGCAGTTTAGAAATTTTACGTTTGAAACTATTTGGATTCTTTCGATTTTTTTTACATGCTTCAAATGTATTCAGCATTTTTCTTGCAAATTCCAGTAGCAAAAGTTAATGTATTCTTTTTCGTTCCTTTGTAAGAGTGTAATACAAAAGAGTTTGATTTGCAAAGAAAAGATATTGCACTGATAATGCATACATTTTTTTTTTTGTCAAGTAAAAGTAGGATTTTATTGAACGTTGCAATTTGTTTTCAAAATTATACACCTTTCTGTCCAATTTCAATAATTTTTAATTCCTATCAAAGAAGAATAAACGTAAAATATTTCAAGAATTCATTCAGAAGATAAAAAATGATCCATTTTTATATCTGAATCATTTGAGAAAAATTTGACTGATTCCAAAATTAAGCCTGACACGTAATTATGAACAGCGTGTTTATAACCGTTACACGTCTCTTTCATAATGATATTATTTTAGCTGATTTTGAAAACTCGTGACAATAGCTAAATTTGAAATATGCTCTACGCTTTAATTAATATCGCCGTTTAATTTCATACATCGGTGCGTACCATTCGAGGCTAACTGTTATTTTTAAAAATACAATTCCATGTTACGCAACAGTTGAAAAATAACTTTTATTACTTAATTATGCCTCATTTCATAATTCCAAAAAGAATGCCTCTTCATCTCGCGCACAATTTGCATTTAAACATTCGTTTATAAATTTCATTTTACACGCGCCGTAATTTTTTTTTTTTTTTTTTTTTTTTGACAATTTTTTATTTTCCAGTCGTTTGGTACTGACGGAATTAATATGTTTTCACAGGCGGAAGACGAACAAAAAATTGCCGTGATGCGTCAAGCCTTCCAGATGTTTGACACAACGAAAAGTGGGTTCATCGACACCCTCAAAATTTCTACCATTCTGAACACGATGGGTCAACTTTTTGACGACAGTGAATTGAATTCGATAATTCAGGAAAACGACCCCGATGGTTCAGGCAAGGTCAACTTCGACGCCTTCTGCAGGATAGCTGGCAGATTCCTCGAAGAAGAAGATGCTGAGGCGATGCAGGAGGAACTTAAAGAGGCATTCAGGATGTACGATCGAGAGGGCAACGGTTACATCACGACGGCAACTCTTAAAGAAATTCTTGCCGCACTTGATGACAAACTCACGAATGCAGACCTTGATGGAATTATTGCAGAAATTGATACTGATGGATCTGGGACCGTAGATTTTGATGGTGATTTCAGATTTTGATTATTTAAAGATAATTAAGCTATTGAATAAATGATTGATTTTAACTTACCCTTCTATTTTTCTTTGCAGAATTCATGGAGATGATGACTGGAGAATAAACATGGAATACAATGGAAGAACAATTATCAATAATTATATTGGCGTACTTTCTTAAGATCTCACTGTATATGTGAGTGCTATCCTTCAATAACATTCATAGCACTTTCTATTCATTAAAATCATTCTATTTCAATAAGTTGTTTAGTTTATTATAAAATCCCAAACGTGTTTTTTACAAAGCAACATTCTAAAGTACAAAAGTTCTTGGTTCAATCGCGCTTTAGAGTAAGTAAGTGCTTTAAGTATTTTTGGTAACAAAAGAAATTTAAAAAAATATTTATTGGTCAAATATAATGAATAAAACATTATTGACCAATGAATCTGTAATTTACAATTCCAATTCCATAGGAATTTTTTCTGGGCTTCCACATAGGACTGCGAGAAGATTTTCTGCTGTTAACGTGGCCATTTCTTCTCTAGTTTCTGTAGCTGCACTTCCAATATGTGGCAAAACAACTGAAAAAAAGTTTAAATTTTCAATTATTTAAAATGTATGGGTTAACAATTTAACTGATTGGTTTAATTGAACCGTTTTATTCGTACCTAAATTATCCAATGTCAATAATTCACTGTCGAGAGGTATTGGTTCAGGAGTCATGACATCAATACCTGCAGCTCGGATAGTTCCATTTTTTAAAGCCTCGATCAACGAAGGTTGGTGAACGACTTCACCACGACTAACGTTGATGAAAATGGCACTCTTTTTCATTTTTTCAAAAGCTTTTTTGTCGAACATCTCTTTGGTTTCTGAAGTCAGAGCAACGATGGCAATAACAAAGTCACTTTCCTTCAACAATTCGTCGAAAGAAACTTTTTGACCGCCAAATGCCGCGGCTTCTGGTTTTTCTGATCGACTCGTGTAGAGGATCCGACCGACTTTGAACGATTTCAGACATTCCGCGATCCTAGTACCGATTCTTCCCAAACCTACTATCCCAACGGTTGATCCGTTTAGTCTTGGACCACACATCCAAACTGGCTCCCAGCCTTTCCATTCGCCTCTAAAAGAAATGAAATTCAATTCATTAATTTTTTTCCTTTTTTTAGGTAAATATGCAAATGTGAAGTAACGCAAAAAATTAAGCTTTTAATTAAATTAATAATTTGGTGGTTGAAATTAAAATTAAATTTAATTTCATTTGTGAAAATGAAATTAAATTAAAATTTCGTTTGAATGTTCAATATTTGTAATGTGAATTTGATGATATACCTCATCATAGCGTTGTGAGCTTCAAATAGTCTTCTAGAAGTAGCTAATAAGAGTCCAATTGTCAACTCTGTGACAGCTTCTGTCAACACACCTGGTGTATAACCAACTTTAATATTTCTGGCTTTGATAGCTTTCAAATCTAGGTGATTTACTCCAACAGACATTGTAGCGATGACTTTGAGCTGAGGACCAGCTGCATCCAAAACTTCTTCATTAATTTGATCTGAAAGTATGCAATAAATTCCATCGACTCCTTTGACTTTTGACAGCAACTCTTTCTTTGGCATCGGTTCTGGTCTGTCCCACACTATAAGATTACATCTAAAATAAGTCAACAACATTATTAAAATTGACAATCGAAGAAATTGAAAATATTTATTCATCAATTATTAAAAAATCTAAACTGTTTTTTATTTCATTTTCTTTTTAATAACAAATAATTTTTCAGACATTAAAAAGATCAACATTGAATGTTGTTTTACAAATAATTATAATTTTAAAACATTAAAATTAATATATATACAACACTTTTATGTTTATATAAAACATAAAAACATATTCGAAAGAGGTTAGGCTGGGAATTACAACAAAAATTAGTAAATCTGTAGATAAATTTCTGCGTTAAATAGTATTTGAATATTTAAATAAAAAACAACTTACTTTTCTTTTAAAAGTTAGAGAAGGCGATTTCCGGTATATCAGGTCGAGTGATTAAAACCTTTGGTTTGTTCATTTTGACAGCGCTCAACGAAAAACCGCGATTACAACTTGCATGAATGGAGAAAGGAACTTTGAAACTGGTCTGAAAAAAATACCGGCACCGTCCTCCAAAAGCCATTATGAATTGATAACTTAAAATATCAGATAAGTTTCATTTTCGTTACGATATATTTTTATTTCATATTAGAGCAAACTTAGGTTATAGTGCGAAAAATATGAACCAGAGAATCAAACTTTGTGCTTCGTGTGAGATGAACTTTAGACTATATTTTTCAACTCAAAATTACTCAAATTAAAAGATTAAGAATTATAACAATGTATTCACGGATGAAAAATATTTCAATAATAACTAAGTTTATATTATTTTTTGTTTTTTTATTTGACAATTATAAAAAAATCTTCAAAATATATAAAAATTAAATTTTATTTTGTGTTTTAATATAAAACATAATTTAATGACATTTTTATTTTTTGTCATTCAGTTTGGCAGCCAACATGGTGTTCTTCATAAGCATCGCCACAGTCATAGGACCGACTCCGCCAGGTACCGGGGTGATGCGGCCAGCCACATGCTTCACCTCGTCGAAATCAACATCTCCCACCAACTTTGTTTTTCCATCTGGCTTTGTTATTCGCGTAATTCCAACGTCGATGATGCAAGCTCCAGGTTTGACCATGTCTTTCGTTATCAAGCCAGGAATACCAGTTGCGGTGACAATAACATCCGCCAATTGCACATATCTTTTCAGCTCTTCTGGAGGGGTGAATCTGTGACAGATTGTTGTTGTCATATCCAAAGCTTCAGTCTCATCTGAAAGCAAAAAATTTTTATAAAATTGCACATAGTTCTTTTTGCTTTAATCACTAAAATTCATTTAGATATAAAATTAATAATCAGTGTTATAATTACGTCTTCCATCAGCGTGCAAAAGAAGAGCAATTGGAAGTCCAACATTTTTGGACCTTCCAATCACAACGGCATTTTTTCCAAAGCAGTCGATCTTTGACCTGACCAGCAATTCTCGCACTCCAGCTGGTGTTGCTGGAACAAGTCCTTTTACACCGGTTGCAAGTTTTCCCATGTTTTCTATGTGGAACCCGTCGACATCCTTGTTAGGTGTGATTGACTGACAGGCTTCTGATTCGTTGATATGATTCGGCAGTGGAAGTTGTACCAGGATCCCATCCACGGTAGGATCTTCGTTCAACTCTTTGATTTTGCTCAGCAAACTTTCTGAAGTAATGGTTTCATCGTATCGCAAAGTCTCACTGTCAATACCTTAAAAAAATAATTGAATAATGAAATACAATTAATACATTAATACATATTTTATAAAAGTTTATTTAATTTTCAACTAGTATTTATAATTCATAGTTTAATTTATTTTTTCTTATAATCTTACCAACTGATAAGGCAGCCTTCACTTTATTTCCTACATAAGTTTTACTCGCAGGATCATTGCCAACCAGAATTGCTATTAACTTTGGTTTCCTTTTTCCAGATTTTACCCATTCATCGACCTCTACTTTAACTTCACTTTGAATCTCGTTTGCTATGCTTTTTCCATCGATGAGTTTTGCAGCTAACCTAAAAGTAAAAAAAAACACCTCTGTCAAAATTGATTGCTTTATAATTCAATTAAATAAAAGCAAAGCAAAACACTTACACAAGTTTAGTAGTGTGAAAATTTCTTACAGAAATGTGTCGTACAATTTGTTTGATCAACATTTTAATATGAAATGATTATCTAGGTGTGATACACACGATATATTTTCGCTGAACTAAGTCATTCGCTGTGACGATATAGAATTTCGTACGATTTTATTATTGTGAAATAACTTGCGTCGAAAATCACATCAGATATACCAGATTGTGATTATTTCTTCATTACAAACATATCTTTGTTGGGGGGCTTCTTGTTATTATGTTTCAACGCAGTATGTTCACTAGGTTGAGAAATCGTGGAAAATCTCGTCAGCAGCATTTTGAAACCTGTTTTCATTTCTAGTTTTTTATATACAGGATATTGGTTTTTTCAAAAAAAACTTTGCTCCAAGCTGCACTCAATGTTTACTTCATTTATTGGGGACCACGCGGTTTAAACTTGGAATATCGACCGTCGGTACGGTAGATTTTTTTATCTAATATTATATGAAATTTAAATTTGTAAATTTTATTGCTTGTATAACCGTACACATATTGTATATAATATTGTATAATGTTGTATACCATATTGTTATACCTTTAAAAATATCTTTTATCTATTGCTATATCTTTAAAAATATCTCTTATCGAATTTGGTTAAAAATAAAATTTTTCAATTAAGTGATGATCAACAATAGATATTTTTATGCAATTAAAAGTTAGTCATCATAATAACAAAACAGCAATTATATTTAGAGGTGTTGTCAGAATTTGCATGATAGTGATGATTAGGTAAAATTTCTATACTGTATATTGACCTAGTGTGTTATATGAACATACTGATAAAGTATTTAAATGTCAAAATAAATAATTATTTCCATTTCAAACAGTTCATAGTTTCAACTTTTTTATATCACATACAAATATTTACACTTTATCTTTTAAAACTTGTTCACAAAAATACAATAATAATTATAAAAAATGAACACAAAAAAATTGTACATAAAAATTATACGTACCCATTGGACTCCATTTTTTAAGTAGTACGGTTTTTGAAGTTGTACAGAAGAAGTATATAAATTACTTTTTGTAAAAGTATATATACGATTTCAATTCACAAAGTAATCACTCATGAACTAACAATTTTTTATGTTAATTGGAAATATATAAAATGGTAATTATTATAGATAATGTTTCCACAACATTTAGAACAAACTATTGTCTCTGAGAAGCAGTGTTTTATACTGAATAGCAAGCACGCAGGTGGAATTTCCCATTTAGATTGAATATTTAGAAAGTCATTAAGTTTGAAGAAGAAGGATCTTCGTATCTTAAAAATCAAGAGGGCACTAGTCGTCAATTTCTGCCGGCTTTTACACTTTCCAATGATTGACAAAAAACGTGTCCTTCCGTGTCGTTCTACCATCAGGTAGAAAACTGAGGACCGATTTGTAGTTTGGATAGTTACTCCACATCCTTCGGTTGCTACAAAGTACACGCCCACTTTGAAGACCAATCAGAGCACTTTATGACAGATGCGATCTTCACTCGCGGGGTCATAAGTCCTAGTGACTTTTTAGCTTGCCATTTTCAGAAACCATATCAACTTTTTTTATGAATTCAAAATCTCGCAACTAGCGGAAATTTTTTTTTTTTTAATATCAAGAATTATTCACAAAATTTAATGTAATATATTTATTCTTCAATAATTCAATTACACTCTGTGTTTGCTACAATTTTCTTGACGTAATTTCGATTAAGGTCAATTTCTTGTACAATCTGTTATTTTAATGCGTTTATTATATGTACAATTGTGTTACTTAAAAAAATACATGTCTCTTTGCGATGTTCATCTTCACTTAGCTTCGCGTGACAATATTATTATATATACATAATCAATTTACAATCTCGAAACAGATTTCTTTCAATTTTACATTGTACAAAACGAGAATAACAAATCATAAAAAAGTACAAAGACAATTTGTTCTCATCACACCGACAGACAAACAGTGTAAAAACTAAATGAAACTTTTTGTTCTCACAAAAGTACCACGAAGATAAGCGCATAATTTAATAAATAAATGCAAATAATAACAGTACTGTATATAATGAAAGACGTGGTCAGGTGAATTTTCCACCTCAAGCTACTATCACCCAAAAGATGGGATTTCTGGTCTCCGGCGTTTGATAGTCGTCTGTTTGAGATGAAAATTCGGTTCTTTGGACGGTAGTGCTGGTAATATGCATCCTCCAGATTCTGGAAGTAAATTTGTTCGGTTTGACTCAAGTCTTCGAATGCTCATGGAAGTTGGCCCAAGGTACGACGACAAGTCTCTTAAACGGTGAACCGCTGGCGTTGGTGGAAGGTTTCCTGAAAAACTGTCCAAAGAAAAGTCCCCTTTCGGTTCGAACTTTTCCGACTTGACGTCTTTGATCATGTTGACCTGCCATCTAAAAATTTAATTTAATCAAACTCTGCACAGGCGAAATAATTTCATGGTCTAATTCCATAAACGATCAAACATGCATACCTTCCAATTCCGCTTTGACAAATTCTGGGAGGCGTTTCGTCGGTGGAATGCACACTCGTTCTCCTGGACTCATCTCGTTTTAAAATCAAAGGATTCGTGATGGCCTCCTTTTCAATATAAACTCGAAGTTCGGCTGAGAACTTTTCAGAGAAACTGTCTTGTGTGAACAGCGGATGTTGAAGAAGCGTGGAGCATCCTGGCCTCAAATCTGGATCCATCCTGAGACAGTGTGAGAGAAAGTCCAACGAGATTGCATTCCAGGCTGGAAAGATGATCCGGAGGTTCCTGAAACTGCCTGCAGGACTTGACGTGTCCTCTAAGCTGGTCCTTCGCAGCATCCTGGTGTTTGTTCTTCCGACCATCGTTTGGTGTTTGTTACATAAACTCCCTGAAAACAGTAAATGCAAATTAATATATTGCGATACGTTCAAATAAAAATTATAATAAAAATTATAATATTGTAATATTCAATGAAAATATCGGGACTTTTATTACATATATAATAAATTTTACTATATATTTTATAGTAAATTTTATTGAATTGAAAGTCTGGTTTTACGATTTTCTGATAAATTTTCGAATTCCTTTTTCTCCGTGTTGAATTATAAGAAACTGAATTAAGTTATATAAATCTTGATTATTTAAATATACCTACCGAGCATCTTTATAATTTTATAGAGTTGATCAATATCACTTTCTCCGGGAAACAGAGGATCGCCTGTGACCATTTCTGCATAAAGACAACCCACTGCCCATATATCAATGGCTTTTCCATAATGGGTATCACCGACCAGAAGTTCTGGCGCTCGGTACCAGCGTGTTGCAACGTAATCTGTGCAAGACTCGTTTGGTCCTGTGAAAAATCTAGCAAATCCGAAGTCGCAAAGTTTGATAACTCCGTTCGGAGATACCAAGATGTTTTCCGGTTTAATGTCCCTGTGCATTATCTGAAATTGAAAAAAAAATTAAAGATTTTTAAATTTCTTCTTCGAACTTTAATTTGATGCGAATTTCCAGTTATTCTTACGTGATTTGTGTGACAGAAATTAAGACCCCGAAGAATTTGGAAAACGTGACGTTTGGAGACTTCAAACCCAAGTCCACCTCCTACGGATTCCAATTCATCGAGAACTGTGTGGTCTAAATATTCAAACACCAAGTAAAATCTTTTTCTTCGACGAAAAACTTCTATCAGATTCACTAGGTTGTCATGTCGTAATTTCTAGATTTTAAAATTAAACATAAATAACGTTAAAACATTGAAATTAATGTAAAAGAAAATGTAATGTACAAGACAAAATTTACTTTCAGCATTCGAATCTCTCTGAAAGCCATTTTTCGAACGTGCGGATCTTCTTCAGTTTCCAAAAACTTTTTGATTGCAACTGTCTGTTTGGTCTCTTTGTGCCTGCATTTCATCACTATTCCATAACTACCTTCGCCTACAACTTCTATCGTTTCGTATTTGTCCATTTTATATTCAAAATTAAATTTGATGTTTTACAATTTTTTTAATAGTTTTTCCTGCAACAACATCATGTTACGAATTCACATATTCTGAAAGATAATTTTTTTTTCATCTGACAAACGTTTACTCACATTCAAAAGTGTTTCATGAAGTAATTAATTTCAGTATCCTGACAATCATTTTCCATTGAAATAATTCACAAGCGGAAGTACATTTTCAATCCAACGATTGTCAACGACTAACTGAAAGCAGATAACAAACAGTTTTAAAGAAGCCAGTCACGCACCCACGAAAACGTTAATCGATCGCGGGGTATTCTTATATTTTCGGCATCACAATCTTACATTATTAAACTCTCGAAAATTACAGAACCCGCTCGACATGGCATTTCAATATAAAAATATATGCCAAGCACTGTCACTGAACACTCATAAATATATATATATAT
>JAAMPD010000157.1:80249-109274 GCA_025266255.1 Trissolcus basalis
TTTTTATTCATATACACGTCTGTTGTTTTCATTCAGTCTGGATAATGACACTCAGGAAATCCTTCAAGGATGCACTTTGGACGAAAATATATACGAAAAGGAAAAAATCGAACTCAAATTGACGCTATTTGAAGAAACCGGGCTAAATATAACTCGTATACTTACGGATAAACAAATGTATCGTTTGCAAAAAGTCTTGATTCCGTCTGAGTAACAATTTAATTTACAATTTTATTTTTGTTCAATTTTTACTTGTAATTTTACGGTTGAAGCTTCCAAATGTCAAAATCGCGGTTGTGTGTCAGTTGTTTGTTATGATTTTTTTTTAAAAATGTCAATCCGCGCAACTTGTCAAACCAAAGACATCAGCAATCACGATTCGTGCATAATTTAAAACTTGCGCTACGACACCGTTGATCGCGACTTTCATTCATTCTAACCAAACGATTGAGAGGGTAACTCAAAACATTTGTTTACCACTGATTAATTGGCGCAAAATTGCACTCACTCTTGTCCGCTTGCTTTTTGATTAATTAGTTTTCAGCTTAATTTTTCGCACACGTCGGACTGAACGCAGTAGTGTCGCACCGTCTCGAATCAACGGCCGAGAATGACGAACGAACAGCGGAGGTATAATATCGATGGATATCGATCGCACAATTATACGCCTTCCTTTACTCCACGATACAAATAGAACGTCGAAAGTCTGCAAAAAGTTAGATTAAAATAATGGTTGGCCAGGGCATGGTTACTTTTTTTTTTATCATTATTGTTAATGACATTTGCAATTTTATTGTACAATAAGTCTGAACAGCTCAACACGAAAGTTGTAGACATTGGACGGTTATTTATAGTTGGCTAACAATTACGCTTTATTGTATCTGGTTTCGCGTGTATAGATTATAATATGTTTCACAGTAAATATATAAGAAATACGCAAATTATTATCATTATTTTTTACATAACACATTTGATTTGGAGCAACTTTTGAAATTGCAAAAAATGTTATGATTAGCGATAACTATCAGTTTACAATTGCATTAATAATGAAGACAATTTACACCCGATTTTGAAACAACTGTTCCATATTTTGAAGTTTAATGCCAAGTTTATGTATGTACACTGTATCTACATAACTGGCATGCTAGCAGATACCTGTAAACGGTGTAATTATCACAGAATTAAAATTCGTTCATCCAACACGAAATACCAAGTGACGTGACCTTCTGCTAAACATAATTACTTTTTGTACAAACTATTTTAGGAAGCCACAGTCTCGCCTCGAAATATTCTCATCTCTCCTCTATAGCATTTCTCCGTTTCTAGTGAAATTTTTCATGATAACCGCGATGCCAATAACTTTTGCTATAGAAACCGTACAATTTATCCAAATTGAAATATTTCTTTTCAGTTTACAGATGCAATTTAAATTAGATTTTTTCATTATTTTTATAATTAATTTCAGAGCAATTTCAGACTGAAATTATGATCTTCGGAAAAAAATGCATAAAGTAACAAAAGTGTCAATCGTTTTGTTAAATTTTGCAAATTATGATGCTAAAAAACAAATTCTTGAGCAAGTTAGGGGTTGGAAGTTTGATTTTAAAAATGCAATCGATTAAAATGTTTTCCTTCTTCTTAAACAAGTAAAACGTGATCCAAAATTTGGAACAGCGATTTAAAGTTAAAGGAATTTTCAAATAGTTAGTTAATTCTTTAGTGAAAATGATTGTAATGATAGGAAAAGGTAGGATTGCAGTGCGTGACAAACTGGCCTGAACTTTGGTTTAAATTCTTCTAGTTTGCTATTTTCCAAGTTTAAAGGTCAAGTCAGCCTGGTGCACCAGGAACAAAAACACGCTATACCCATCTGTAAATGAAATCATGTCTCATTGGTAATTTTGTATAAAAAATTATGAAATGTCATGCAATTTTTATATCATAATAAAAAGTACAACATTTTTTTATCAGCATCAAAAAATTTATAAACTTACCTGATTTTAAATATCAGGTATAATTAGATGAGATATTTATTATTTTCAAATATTAAATAGCTAAAATTCTACGAACAATTACAATTTGTCATTAAATAATTCATTCAAATTTCCTTATTTAGATTCTATAACTTTTTTACAAGCTTTATGAATGGAAGAGTATTGTAATCTATTGTGAAAGAAAAACATCAGGAAGAGCTGCCGGTTGCGAAGGCGCCACTGGAAAGAGACGGTACCCTGGTTGGATCCAAGAATCCAGCTGTCTCGTTCCCACTGGCGCGATATTTTGATGGACCACGAGGGACTCTGGCATATGCGTGCACGTGCGTGTGTACACTCGCGAGTCTGTCAGCGAGGAACATAAGCAAGCACTGAAATAGATTCACCACATGGCGGGGGTCTTTGCCATTGCGGGAGTATGTGCCTTGAAAGCGCACAGTGCGCGAGCAGGGTTCTTTCCACCAAGAGCTTTCACCGGTCCTCAATTTCCTTCACTTTTTCTTGCCACTTCATTAATTCCCTTCCCTCTTATCATGTAACAAATTGACACGCCACCAAAGGATGTCGCGACCTTTTGATCTGAAGTTGATAAGTTTCGTTGAAGGAGTAAGAACTTTGGGACTCGTTATTTGAGATCAAAGTTTATGAATGGGAGGTCGTAGATGGTGCGACGACCTTGGGTTCAGCATGAGCGACATGGCGACCTGCCACCCCCAGCCTCTTCAACACCTACAGCACCGCTCGCGAGTTTTGCAAGATTCCGCTCTAGAGCTCTTGGGACAGAACCAAGCCCTGCCGCACTCTAGACACTATCCACCGCATCTGCTCAATTGGGTCTACCTTACCATTGCTGACCAGAATTCTATTTCTTCGGATCAGGTAATTATTTTCACGCGGATAAACAATTTTAATAAAACAAACTTGTTAAAAAAGAAACACATAAAAACTCGACATTTTAACGTTTTCAATTTTGTAACTGCGTTTTTACAGTTTGATTTTTTTACAATTTTGACACGTTTTTGTTTTTACAGTGTTTAGGTTTGTTTAAATAATAAGGAATAACGAAGGGTAAAAAGAAATGGAAATGAATGGCAAATTTTAAGAGAGAAGATAAATGTGAATAAAAAAGTTTTGTGCTGAAAGGATACAATTCACGATGAAAGTATTAGTCATAGTGAGTGTTAATATAAGGCCACCGTGTTTCCGAAAAGTCCGTTTAAAGTTAGCTGCGGTGTACCATGGGATCGTGCTGTGGCAATAAGCTCCAGCAATTTTACATCAGTGGGGTTTTTCATTCCGTGTATCATAAAACACGAGAAAGTGTGGCGTACAAAAATAACAAGCTGTAAACAGCAAGTTATTGCTGTATTAATTAGGGCTTTGTTATTGGCAAAGTTAACATTTCACTGTTTTCACATACTAAAAATACAATAAGACGTTAAATCAATAAAGGACAGATATAACAAATGGATAATGAAATAAAATTTTTGATTGTTAATTACGTGAATCGAAATCAGGACTTAATGAGTCGAAATATTGGCTCAAAAAGATTATGCCAATCAAGAGGGACGATGATTAAATGCAATTGAATTGAATGCACCCCATATTAAATTTCCTTCTATGAATTCATTTTGCCTGTATTAAAATTCATTGATATTTATAGTTAAATCATTTATTAATTTGTGTACTTTAAAGTCAGTAAGAAAAGTCAAACGATATATCGCATCTGAATCATTATTTAAAATATTTGGCAAATTTTGCACGAGTTACAAAATAAAAGATACAAATTCTGACCATTCGACATTTATCTTGAAAGCCTGATGTTTCGCTAGCTTGACAACAGCGAAACAATTCAAGGAGTGATGTAATTATAGCTGCCAGCATTTCAGAATTCTCAGAAAGTATCTGAAATGTTGGGACGGGCTCAGAATACAAAGCATAATGTTTCGCTAATATTGATTTTATCAAACAAAAATGAGATAACAATTTTATTACAATGTTGTATCGTTTGTTTGCAGAGTAAACTCTTGCCCACGATATGGAACAACTTTCCATCTACAACTGCACAAACATATTTGCATCAAAATGCAATCAATTCCACCGTGCCGATTGGCAATACTTTGGCAGAGAGTATTGGAGACCTAGCAGAACATTTCAACGAGTTGGCACTTCTTGACAGGAAACCATCGAAAAGACCACCGTCCACTTATCTGTGTCATCTGTGCTTTAAAAAAGGACATTACATCAAGGATTGTCCGCAGGTAAAATTTATTTGTCCTCCGTAGGAAAATTAATTTCTTAGGTGGTTGAGTAAAGTTTGACAAATTCTCGTTCAGAGGAGATTTTTAATCAAGAAGGCACAAAAAAGAATAAGTAGATTAAATTTGTATTGTCATTCGAATGAAAACAACGTAAACATATAATAATGACTTAAAAAGTAAAAACACACGTAAAAATTTAATATATTTATAAAAATAATTAAAATGTTAAAAAACCAATAAGTATTTTACTTTTTTATTTCTTATTTTTTACAGGTTCGGGTAAAAGATCAAAATGTAATTCTTTTTGTTTTTCTCTTAAATTTACAATTGAATAACCCGCAAAATGTACAACATTATTTTTTATCATCGAAATGAAGTGTTTTAAATGAAACAAACATGTGTTTACTGGATTTTAAAGAATATGCAAATTTTAAATTGTGCCCGAATATTTGCGATTGTAAATTCCAAGTTCATCTTTTCGACATACAAATCACTTGTACAAAGTTGTGCACTGTTGAAATCATGTCTTGAATTACATTCCATTCATTGCGAAGGTCGAGATCAAATCCAAGCACAATGCAATTCGTTGTGTGGGCATTGAATATAGTCACCAGATAAATCTTAATTAAACTTAATTAATGTTTCATGAATTTAATCCTTTTAGCAAAAGAAACAAGTTGAAATTATAATTACATGTCAAAATTAAAAATTATACTAAATAGAAAGGTTGTTTCATTCAATTCTATTTAGAAATTATAATGGATTGAAATTAATTGAGTTACTGGGGAAGTTTCAGACCAAAAGTACTTAATAGATTTTGACTGCGAAAGGAATCGCGTCAATGTACTCGTTTCGTTGACTGCACATGTCTCAAAGTTTTCGTGCTAATGCAGTCATGTCATACCTCAACTCAATTGAACGCTAATTGAGACAACAAACATAATTTCAGACAATTCATGACCGGTCTCGTGTAATATCACGTCTACAATTTAGTTTCATTTTTCATCGCGAAATTCTATAAAATATTTCCTTTCGTACTACAGTTTATAAAAAAAGTAATAATAATAAAACTAAAATTTTGACGATGTAAATTTTTGCAATTTTATTATTTGATTGATAATATTGCTGAGTGAACATTTTAAATAATTTATTCAAATTCTTTTTTCAGGCTAGACCAAAAGGAGAAGGTCTCACACCATACCAGGGTAAAAAACGATGCTTTGGAGAATACAAATGCCCAAAATGTAAGCGCAAATGGATGTCTGGTAACAGTTGGGCTAATATGGGCCAAGAATGCATAAAATGTCATATTAACGTATATCCTCATAAACAAGTACGTTGGCATGAGTTAAAAACTTAAGTAGTATTATTATTTCAATTTTTAACAAATGGAATAAATTTGAGATAATCTATTTTAGCGACCGTTGGAGAAACCAGATGGACTAGACGTTTCAGATCAAAGTAAAGTGCACCCACAACACTTGTGCGAAAAGTGCAAAAGCATCGGTTATTACTGTCGCAGAAACAATTAAGTACTTAAACAAGTGCCAAAAATATTTAGACGAAACGAATGGTTACAAAATAATTACGTGAATAAAATATTTATACCTTCACAGAGACTTTTTTACACCCGAGATATAAATTGTTAAACGATATTAAATTAATTGATTTCAAATGACTTTACGGAGAATTTGCAACGAAGGAAAAATTATTTTTATAAAGTGGTTGCAAACATTCCGACCTAAATGTAAACCTGCGTTCAAATTTTTACTAAAAATAATAATAGAAAAGTGTTGAAGTTTGTTTCATGTTTTTTTAAAGCATAAATATATTTGTATATTGGATTTTATTATGTACGTGTGAAATGTTAACTTTGTATGTATATCTATGTCTTGATGTGTATATATGTGTGTTTTGTACATGAATAAAGTTATGAGTTTCGATTTATTCTGATTCGGATTGCTTTTTCCAACTCAATAAGTAATAAAAAGTTTGGTTTTAGACATTATATATTGTTTTAAATATATATAACATTGTGTCAAATTTACAAGCCAAATATCATCGTGCCACAAGATTTTATCATTCATTGAATTGTACCCGTAAAGTTCATCTTTAGATTATCATCCGACAAACAGTTCTATCAATCATTAAAAAACAATATACAAACAACTTAATATACATCACGAATGTACAGCGGTCAAGGATTGGTAACAACAAACAAACGGTCCGCCGATGGATCCTCGCTAAAATATGCTGCGGAATTGAATATGGTTGTTGTGGAAGGATTTGAAATCTGAAAAATCAAAAATACTAATTAATTGTAAAATTTACGAAAAACTATGCAAATAATGTCAAAAACCAAAATGAAACAAGAATATCTGTGTCAAAAATAATTTCAAAGGAAAATATAATATTGTTTTACTTCACGTCGGGCGTAAAGTCAAATTGTTCATAATAAATTACAAGAAGAGTTACGATTTCTATTGAAAGTGTAGGATTTAATGCCAAAGGACATACAGAGTTGACGTTGCAAGATAATATTGAAAAAAAGTAATAAAAATAAAACAGTAAATTCTTTATTTACCTTCTTGTTTCATTGCCTATTTACAATTCCAATAACTTTTATTTCGTTGGACTATCACTTAAGTAACTACATCTTACTCTATATATGCATTGTTATAAAAAATAAAAAAAAGGAAACAATCATGTTTGAACTCGTCTTTAAACGTTTTTGATATTGCACGTATGTGCTAACAATCAATTCTCATTTGATCTGACCTCAGAGTTAGCTCGAATGATTCCAGCAACATCGATCAGCGGTCCCTCCTGACCCTGCAGCGAATACTGTTCTCGGTTCTGCCACTGACTTGTTCCCCTGAACGACTCTTCAATCACCTCTGGACTGCTCTGACAACTCATTTCATTGTGAATTATAACCTGCACCTGCTCTATTTGCCCCTCTTGCGGATTTCCTTGTTCCAAAATCTCTCTCGATTCTTCCCCAGGTTGCGCAACAACAAGAACTTGTTGTTCCACTTGGTGTTCTGCTGGAAGAGGATTCGAACAATGATTCTCAATCGAATTTACATTTTTGTCGTCACTTTGAACAATCGGAACGAGCTCCGGTTGCTGAGGAGCAGGATGTTCCTGGTCAACAAGACTAATTACTGGAGGTACGGCACAGGGAGCGGGTTCGGGGAAGAGTTCGCCCTTGAGGCTTGGCAGAAAAGAGTCGATCGTTCGCCAAGTTGGAGCCCAGAGGTTCGAGTCTGGAGCAAGAACCCCAGCCGACGCCATTACGAGGAGCATATTTTTCAAAGACTCTGGAATCGCTTCGAAGAGCAGCTCGCTATTATCTGCGTGCATATATGCTCGAAGTAAGTCCAGGACTGTTAACCAAAGCGGAAGAAACTCGGAGAGTGTGAGCAGAGGTGTTAGATGATGGAGGAAGACCTTAGAGAGAAGCATGGCAGCCCGAACTCTCGTTTCTTCGACACCATTTGGATCGTTCGCTGCAATTGGCCCTAAGAGTTGTGCAAGTAGTGGGAACAGAACCTAGAAAATATGAAAAACAATGGTTATTAATGAAAATGTATAACATTAAATCAGAAATTGTTTTCCAGAAATGTTTCTTGGCATTACTTGTTCCAAACACTGTGACCATTCAACAGCAGTCAACTGAGCCAAATCATGCGCTAGTAAGGTGCTTTGCAAATATGCTATCGCGGCCGATCGAACAGGTCTCCTGGAATCGCAGCACAGTCTTGCGATACCTTGCAAGAGAGGCTTCCAAGCCTGCAGCCAAAGTGACACATCCTCCACAGTGTTTCCCTCGTCAGCCCACCATTTAAATACTTGAGCAGTTCTGGTGTGAAGTGTGTGCATCAGATCCAGAAGCTGAATTGGACTCTGCTGGTACGCTGGTATGTCTTCTATGTTTCCTTGGACCCTCAACCGTCTTCCTGTAGTCTGTAGCACCGCCTCAGCAAACGTGCGAACGCACCGGACACACAGTTCGAAATTGAAAGGCGTGACATGAGCAACATCTCTCACAAGGAATGTCAAGCTTTCACAACATTTCACTAGAGCTGCTGGATCGTGAGGTTTGAGATCTCGATCCAAAACTATGACATCAGCAGCTACAGGAAGAGGAGCCTCGGTTCCAGTGGGGGAAACCAAAACCCACTCAGGTATTGCATTTTGTTCCAGAATTGACGAGCGAGTGAGTTTAGCATCATCCTGGATAGACGATGGTTTGGGTCGCAATGCCCCTGCTCCTGCACATTCCAGAAGACTGAAAACTACCTGCCAGTCTTCCGTGCTATGTATATTCGCCGCGCCTGTTTTCAGTAACTCGAAAAGTCCATAGGCAATCTGACGACACAGTGGTGTGTTAGCGATTGATGGCAGATAGGTCAAAGGAATTAGAGGGGGCAGCACGGTGCAGGCGAACTCTTCGCTCCTGAGTAAACGGATTGCCAGGCGTAGCATGCCTATGCTCACTCGTTCCAATAGGAAGGGTTGATTTTCACGAGTCGCTGTTGTGAGTAGACCGTCTAAACGAGCTTGTACTACCGGCCAGATGCAAGCTACTCGGTCTCTGTTTTCGATAGTTACTCTCAAAAGAATTTCCAACAGGAAAACGGAAATGTCTTCGTCACGAGGAGAAACTGATACTAGGGCTCCAACTAGAGATTGAAGTGAATCGGACTGAAAGTAAAAGAAAAAGATTATTACCATACGAACAATTTTAAAAATGGTAGAAATCAAGTTTATTTCGAATGAATATTCGATATCTTACAAGTAAAAATTTGCTCTCCTCGATAATCTGCTTCAGGCAACAATTATTCACGCATTTCTCAGCCTTTTTTCTCGCCATCTCTTTTTGGGCAGTAGTTCTTGCTGCGTCAGTAATATAAGAAAACAGACTTAACATAATTCCCTGTTCCTGAGTTTGTGGTTTCGGACTGGTAGGGGCTGGTAACGTCACCTTGCCGGAAGGATCCAGAAAGTCTTCTCCCTCGGTTATACTCTTTGGCAACAATCTAGCTTTGAAAAGCATCCGAAGACAGTTGATGATATTTTTCCACGAGGCGCGAATCGTGTGGCCATGCAACTGCACGATTTTGAAAAGAGTGTGAACAGCCAGCTGGCGTCTACCACTCTCACCCAGGTGAAGAGCCACCTGGTCTGGTTCACCTCCCAAAGCTAGACCGGTAAATTTGCAAAGAGACACTATCAGAGTGTCAAGATCGCTGGACATATTGTAATGATCACTGATCGCAGCACAGTTTACAAAAGTTTGAGCAATTCTCTGTTGAAGAATTCTATCTGGCGCTTTGTCATAGGCTCTGCAGAGGGCGCTGATAATTTGCGGCCAAGCTTGTTCCGCCAGGTCACGGTCGATGAATTTACCTTCATTTCCAACCACCAGGTAAACACCCTCTCCGCCCATTCCACGTCGGAGAAGAACCTTCCATAAGTAATCTTCTTTTACAAGACCCGTTTGTTCGGCCGGCATTACAATTTCTTCTTCCCTGTAAAATAAGTTTTGATATTGAACTTAATTTGTCACAAAAGCTACAAACAAAAACATTAATTCCAATTTTGAAAACTCACTTGATTGAAACATATATTTCATCTAACATGTCCTGATCCAAATCTTCGCCTTTATCTACTTTTTTCAAGTTCTTTTTGAAATCCTCAAGAGTCATTGGAATATTTTGTCTCTTTACATTATGATTGTGTTGATCGACGTTCAACATGATTACTGCATACGCTAAAGTAAATGCGGCATCCGCGGAGTTGAAGGGTTTACCATTACTGTTCTGAAATCGAAATTCTCATTCGAATATTTGCATTCAATTTTTGAAGACATTGTTCTCAACAAATAATTTTTATTTATGATAAAACTTACATGCCAATGGTTGGCAAACTTTTCTAATAATAAAGATATTAGAGGCGACTCTCCCGGAAGTCTGAATGTCTCCAAGTACAGACGCAAAGCTTGATCGACTCGCATGTTCCTTAAGTCGAAATTTTCAACAAAGTGTTTTAGAACTGTTGCACTGTGTTTTTTGCTGAGGTATTCTCCGATGGCTTTTTTGTCAAGTCCAGGATTTTCTCGCAAAAATACAGCTATTTTCTCAGGATCGGGATTACCGCTTTCGTCACGCAACATTCCATGTTCGACAAGAAATGCAATTCCTTCTCTAGAATTTTCATTGAATTTCTCGGTTCCAATAGCCAGCCACTGTTTGGTATTCAAATATTCAAGTTTATATATTTATTTATTGTGATTTCATTATTTTATTAATAATTGATAACAATAGATATAAAAAGACTTACATGTTTGTTGGCTTTGATTGATTGTAATTCTTCTCTTGTCGGGAGAGATTGCGAGCTATCATGTCTGGACATTTTGATTAACTCGATTTTTCCACTGCTCCTTTTCTCCATTTCAGAAATAAATGCAACCAAGGCGTCCAAAGATATAAATTGCAAACTGTACATGCTTCCAAACACCACCGATTCGTTTTGTACGGTCTGTAAAAAGATTAATAACATTGTGAAACTTGAAAAGAAATCAGTTAACATTTACAACAAATCACACTTACTTCTGACAATAACTTCATTAATTCTTCATACAAATTTGACGAATACAATCCACAATCATAGTTGATATATAATTCTGCAGGCAGACCTGGGATTTTCCACAACCTGACGAGTGCCTCTGTATACAATAAAATTAATTAATATTATTTATCAAACTTTAATCAAATTATAATCCATATAATTGAATTTATGAACAAAATTTACCCAAAGCTAGTTCTCGTTGTTCGTATGTGATTTTTGTAGAATCAAAATTGACTATATCCATCAGTTTTGTTATATACTGTTCCATTTGAAATTTCAAATGCTCTCTTTGCGATTCAAAAAGTAAAAATGAAACTTGCAACGTAGTAGCTAATATGGTTGTTCTCTCGTGGTTGAGTAACTGTAAAAAATAAATAAACAAAATATTGTTTTGAATTGCCTAATTATAGACGTTAAACGTCGTTAAGATTGTTGCAACATTTTACTTACCCAGATTAAATTTCTACAAAGTTGATCTTTTGCTATTGCTAGTAAGGAAGAAAATTTGGAAATGGCATCAGCCGAAATTTCCAAAGCTTCCTGTAGCAAGCTAAGTCCCACATGGATCATTACTTCGGTGTTAGTTTTGTCTAGAGGTTGACAGATTGTCACTAAGAAACTAAACAATTCTCGAATGCAAACTGATCCATAGGGGCCTTGGGGCTGGAGAGGCGTAAATCGCACACCCTGGGCGTTGATGTATTCTTCGCACTGTTCATTAGAAATAACTTTTGCAGATTTCGATGAATCCATACTATTGACCATTTCGCTGTTTGATAAATCATCAACGCTACCTGCCGGTGATAAAATTTCACTTTTACAAGTGAATTCTTGTTTTTCCAAACATGCATGATCTGAAAATGGGCCAAGTAAATGAAAAATTCAGTAATACAAATAAAAATAATCCAAAATACAAAAAATACATGAGCATATATACCATGATTATCAGAGACTGATTCTGAAATAACATTTTCCGAACCTTCAACTTCTTGGCTTTTCTCAAGATTATCTTCTATTGCAGAAACTCGACGGTTGCCATCACCCAGATCAGAATTCACTGGACTTTTAGCTTCCTCTTCGTTTTTAATTTTGGCATTACTCTCCTCATAGATCTTATTCTCATCTGAGTTTTTCGTCGGAATTATTTCGCCATCGGCTGTCGGTGTTGTAGCCAAAATACTGCTCTTTGGAGTGTCTACAGGACTCGCTACACTTTTATCACTATCTTCCACATTTGCATCCTCTTGACTTATCTTCTTAGGCTTGGAATGACTTTTATTTTTTCGGCTTTTGCTTCTTGTATTGTCTATACTGCTCGTTCGCATTTTCTGAAGTACAATTTTTTTGTATCAAAGATTTGCTTACTTCTTTATTACGTTTGTATTTGCTACTTTAAAATTTCAATTTTACCTTCGTATTCCAAAATTCCATATCCAAAGGTTTTGTACTGTCATCCTTGAAATGCGGTAATTTTAAAAACAGGTGCTGAACTATGTCTTTGAGACAGTGTTCAGCAGTTTTTCTCACAAGTTCTGTAAAAAATGTTTGAATTGAAATAACACCATGAGAAGTTGATATAAAAATTGATATAAATTTCAAATTGAAATTGAGCAATTTTGATTTAAAAAATTTACCACTCTGTCGGTCAAAGCAAATCTTGAAGCAATTAAGTAGAATGTCTAAAATTCTTTCATTTGACAAGTGATCTCCAAGGGGGGACAATACGAGAGATCGCAAAACTTGTAAAACCCTCATAAAAACGATCCCATCCGAAGAAGCATCAGTGCCTACGAACGTCGCATGCGTCACCGCGTCAGCTACTGTTTGAATATAATGGGAAATCGTGGGATGGCTTGGATCTGCAATTCAAACATAGAATTTATCATTGATGATATAATCAATACTGAGTGCTGATAAACACAAACGATCTTTCAACCTACCTATGATACCGTATGATATTATTTTATTGACTGCAGATAGAGCCAGACTAGTTACTGTTCCGGTTGTTTCTGAACGAATAATTTCTAGAAACGGAGCCAAGTAAATTGCTGGGTCGAGATGGGCCAAACTTTTTGCGTTGTTCAAATCCTTCTTCAGCACCGTTAAACCTTTTATCAGGCCATTTTGTTCTTCTTCCTGAAAACCATTAACAATCAATTAGTCCCAGAGTCATTACAAAATCAATTTATCATATCTCGAATCCATAAATTGTATTCAAATGTTAAAACCAAGTTTGTTAAAGTTATTGTGTTCGATGTTAATTTATTCACAAACTTTTGTGTACCTAAAGAAGGACATGAAAATGAACAGATAAAAAATATATATCTCATTGCAAATATAAAAAAAATATAACTATAACATTTTTTTTTATCCATTTTTTCAAACTGTATAAATACAATGCTCAAATGGAACTTTATAGGAATCTTGTTTTTAATATAGTTTGTTGGCTGGACAAAAATAAATTTATTTATTTCTCATTTGAAATGACATGAAAGGCTTTTGCGAAGTAGGGCATAATAGAATCCGATTTGTCAACATTCCAATCAATGTCACTGCTCCAAAAGCCTTCCCTCTCAGACAAAAAAAATATATCCCACTGTTCGACGTCAGTCGCACTGTTTGTTTTTATTTTCCTTAATCTCATCGTCCGCATGTGCCAAAATCTTGACAACTTGGATTGCGAAATTTTGCTTATGTGTCAAACGAGCAAGCTGTAAGCGTGAATCTAATGAACACCTGGTGCGAGTGGGAGTTCCATTTGACGCCTCTCCGCATTGTCGTGAGCAGCAGGTTGACATCGTTCTCGACGATAAACAGGCCGCCGCCCGGGTAGCTCGTCCTCGCCATTCTCGTGTCGACTTGGATTGTCTCGTTGTAAAGCAATTTATCGCGCACTTACATCATGTTTTGGTTGACGTTGTTGTTACGACTCACGTTCTTTGAATTAAAAGTTCAACTTTGACAGGAATCACCCGGTGCGTCGCCGAACACCGTTCCGTATGCGATTTCGCGACGGTACAATCAGCACGACGTGTACTCGTGGAGACATTCGGATATTACATCTTAGAGCAACGGATGACGTACAAACTGACACGCAGCGCAATCTCTCACCGGGATCACAGCTGAGTTACCGACTGAGTTGTAAAGACCATCAAAAACATTGAGGTTATAGAACAGATAGAAAAATATTTATCAAAATTTAAACAGTCCGTTGAACCATAAAATTAGAGGATTAAAAATTGATCAATTCAATATTTTTAGGCTCTTATTATTTTATAGTTTATTTATTTACAGAGGGCACTGGATGTGGTTTCCATTTTTGCAAAAATCCAACAATTTGGAAGCGTAATTACAAAAAAATGACTCATAAAAATCATTTTCGTTGATGATTGTTTATTTCCAAAACGAATCATTTGTAAAGTTTCTTTGTTTACAGAAGATTTCGCTTTATCATTGACTTATCATTTATTTTGTTGTCCTTTTTGCTTATTGGTGTTGAACAAGGATGGAAAATGATGTCGATTCTTTAGCAGTCCATAAAAAGTAGCCGCGTGAGGCGTATACTCGCATTTACTTAACTATTGGTCTAAACGAACTAGTATTCCTAACGTAAGTACGCTTTTCACTAATATTTTCCTGAAAATTGCAATAAATTTTCGCACCGAAATTTAAAAAAATTCCTTTTTTATCATCCATTATGCGAAACCTGCGTAATATTCTCTCTTTTTTTACGAAGAAAAGTGAGTCTGTGCACAACTTCTCAGTAGGGATTATTTATTTACTTGAATGTGGGGTTTACAAAATTTAGAGTGTAGAAAACAGATTATAATAACCAAATTTTCAAACATTAAATTATGTCCATTGTCTAATTTGTAAGTTTGATAAAATATCTCTTCTGTAAGAGTACAAATTGGCACGTGACATTTTATAGAAAAGGGAACAATTACGTGAGTCATAAGTGACATTGTCCGGTGAAAGGAAAAAATAAAAATTGTTCAAAATGTTGAAGTATTTGACGAGTCAGTTCAAATATTTTGATGATGTTTTGAAAAGCGTTATTTTCGAAGGTATAATATATTATCATAATTACTTCAGATGATGCAATTGTGCACTGTTACCTGATTTTTTTTTTCTTAAAAACGTACAATTATTATATATTGAAAATATAAAGATGAGAGTTATTTTTTATTTCATTGCCAAAATACTTAATCAGATAAAGATTTTTTTAATTGCTTAGTAATGTATCTTCGATTACAGATTATAAAGTCATCATGTCTGCAGAAAAGAAAGATTATGTGACTAAAGCCATCAAGTCTGATAAGGTGGTCATTTTCTCCAAAACCTCTTGCCCTTTCTGCAAAATGGCAAAAGAGGTAAGTCCATTTTTTGTCTTATTGATTAACTTAAATACATGAATTAAAATTTTAATTCAATCTCTACACAACGAGGCCATCAGTTGAAATCAATTGACTAACGCAAAAAACTGTCATGCAATTATATTCTCAGTTATATAATTTTGTTGTATAATATTATAATCATGATACAAATTTCATTGATTTTCAGTGTTTTGATAAACTCAACTGCAAGTATACAGCCATTGAAATTGACAAGAGAGACGATTGTGATGAAATTCAGGAGATCTTGGAAGAGATTACTGGAATTAGGACAGTTCCCCAAGTTTTTATTAATGAAAAGTTTATCGGCGGTGGAAGTGATACAAAAAAATTGTATGGAAATGGAGAACTGCAAAAACTAGTTGGAGCATAATCGTCCAACACGAGTGGTCTCATTCATGAATTGAAACAAAGTTCTTGTGTATTTACTTAATTATTTTTGTTAAAATTGTATTGCGAAAGACGCACTTATCATATTTATGAGTTTTCTTACAATTAAACTTCTTAATTCCTAATTACAATCTCTTCAAATCCCTTGATCTGACATTAGCTCATAATATGACTACAATTTTGAATGATTTCTTCAATTAAATGTGAAGAATTTGCAAGTCAGTCTGTGCATTACCGTTTGGATTAAGTAGGCCTTTTAGTGATATGTAAAAATTAAAACTGAAATTTATTAGATAAGTCTTATAAGTCGTATATATTCTGATAAATGATAAGGAGGATAGTAATTAACCGTAGTTTTTAAACAAAAACATAATTATGAAAAAATTGAGCAGCGGAATAGTATATTATTTGCGTTATCTAATTATCACATCTTTTTTAATATTAAAACTCGAAACTTGAAAGTTATTTCATGACAATGTATCGCTGAAATTAAAGAAATCTACTTTATCGACGGTATTCTTGAAAAATTTCGGAAGTGTCTAGATGTCGTACGGCTATATATATTCTATAGTTCGTGCTTGAAAGTGACAATAAACAAAACAAGATATTGGATCTCAGTGTTGGAAGAAAAAAATATTTTCGAGATTATTCAGTTGATTAATTGAAAATGCCAAAAGTACGTAGAAGCAGAAAACCACCTCCAGATGGTTGGGAATTGATTGAACCGACTTTAGAAGAACTTGAAGCTAAAATGAGAGAAGGTAAGAAAACTAACCACAAATTAATTCGTTTTTACGTTCTAAAATTTGACTAGTTATTATCGATCAATATTAAAAGCCAGTTAATTGTTTATATCTTTTTTATCTGCAGCTGAAACTGAACCGCACGAAGGAAAGCGTAAACAAGAATCATTGTGGCCAATTTTCAAAATCCACCATCAAAAGTCTAGATATATTTATGATTTGTTCTACAGACGCAAGGCGATCAGTCGAGGTATAGTATTGAATTAATTTTTAATAATTCAATGTTTAATGTCGTTGTCATAATATTATTTATTCATTCATGGATTATAATCGATTGATATTTTTCAGAACTGTATGACTACTGTTTGAACGAAAACATAGCAGACAAAAATCTGATAGCAAAATGGAAGAAAATAGGATATGAAAACTTGTGCTGCCTTCGCTGTATTCAGACCAGGGACACGAATTATGGGACAAATTGCATTTGCAGAGTGCCGAAAGGCAAGCTTGAAGAAGGAAGAATTGTGGAGTGCATTCACTGTGGATGTAGAGGGTGTTCTGGTTAAAATAACAAATAGAAAATTGTAAACTGTTTTGGAACTCTTTAGTATGGCTGTATGTGTGTGAATATTAATATAAACGTACAATCGTACATCATTATTTCATCAACAATGTTATAAGTGATCACAGAATGATTTGAAAAACTTTATTTTCATATTACTTATTTTCACTCTGTATTCCAACTTGGAATTGTACATGGGAGATGAATAAATAATGAATTGACTGCAATATTGATTTTTTTTCATCCAATTGTATTTTACTTTTCAACCTACGACATGAATTTTTTTTATTTTCAAGTTGTGCTTTATACTTCTATGTATGTCTCATGATACAGAATAGTATCTAATGACATTTATATTTTGTTCCTTTTAAATAAAATTCAAATAAAGGCGTTTCAGTTTTTAGACGAATATTCTTTTATGTTTAAACACAATTAAAATTATGCACACTGAAGTTTATTCGTATATAAAATCAATAAGTATATATTACATATAACTTTTATATTACGATTTGAATTTTAGATTACCCGAAATTGTTGTTCTGATAAGTCATGCGCAATAACTTTTATTGATTTTAATTTCAAGAATATTCAGTTTCAACAAAATCAATCAGTCGCTGGTAACTTACCGTCACATAGTCACCTTATGAATTTATCGACTCTGCATTTTGTTTGTTAGTTCAAACGTTTGTTCGACAGGATGTAACAGTATACATATAATACTATACGAAGGCCAATTGGGCCAATAAACTTATTCCATTCTGTGTTCGTAATTTCGTATATATATTTCATGATTCATGATATTTCCGTCAAACGATACGTGCAAAATGACATAGTCGAATTCAGTATTTTAAATTTAAATGACAGATTTGTTGTGTATAGTTATAGCCATGGAAAGCATCTCCGGAAGAGCAACAATGGTCATCATCAACTGTTGAACACGTTCACCCACTGCATTTATAAAAACCTTGCATAATGGCAAACCGAGAGACTCCTATCACATCCAAAGGCGCTGATGATCGAAGTGTTGAGGTATACTCTTTGTTATGTCTTAAAATTGCATCGCGTTCTCTTATCTTCGGACCATTTGTTCTCTTTAAAAAAACCAAAACATGAAATAAAAATATCTCCGAGATCCGATGTCACTGACAATCAAATTTTTTCACAAAATAATTTATGACAGAAAAGAGAAAACTTATATTTCTACACGATATCTATCGAAAATCGTTAGGATTTTAGTCCTTGATTATGATTTTTCTATATCTCCCATAAATCAAATTCACCGTTATATTATGTTGACAAATGTCAAAATCTTTCATTTCCCTACCAAAATTGTTTAACCTAATTTTTGTTACAAATGAATTGATTGTTTTCGAAGAAGAAGGGAATGTTTTAATTGTTTGTTTGATTGTCAGCTGTTGGCAGAAGTTTTCAGATGCTTCATTTGTATGGAAAAGCTGCGTGACGCTCATTTGTGTCCACACTGCAGCAAGTTGTGTTGTTACACATGCATTAGGAGATGGTTGACTGAACAGAGATCTCAATGTCCTCACTGCCGAGCCGCTCTGCACCTGCACGAACTTGTGAATTGTCGTTGGATTGAAGAAGTTACCCAGCAATTGGATACGCTTGTTGCCGTCGGTGTTTCTAATTCACGAAACGAAGAGTCCATTAAAGACAGGTATCTAGACGGTTTATAAGAAAATTTAAACTTGCTCAACATATTTTGTTCGATGATTAATTATCCTTTTGTTTCTGTTAAGGTGTTCTGCTCATCATGAAAAATTGTCAGTTTATTGTTGGACGTGCAGATGTTGCATCTGTCATCAGTGTGCATTGTGGGGTGGAACTCATTCCGGCCATACATTCAAACCTCTAGAAGAAGTTTACGAACAACACGTCACACAGATCAAAGTAGAAGTGGGTCAATTGAAGAGACGTCTTATGGAACTAATTAGTCTCGTGCAAGATGTTGTATGTGTTTTTTAGAATCATCATTTCAATTACTTATACGATTTTCATAGTAGATGCGATTGTAAGAACAATCTATTTTATTATTTGTAGGAGAGAAACGTGGAATCTGTCAGAGCAGCGAAAGATGAAAGGGTTCGTGAAATACGAAACGCTGTAGAACTGATGATAGCAAGACTTGATTCCCAGTTGAAAGCCAAACTTTTAACTTTGATGGGACAAAAAAACTCTTTAACTTTGGAAACTGAGCAACTTGAGGCCCTGCTACAAGATGTTGAACATCAACTGCACACTAGCTCACGATCAGAACTGATCACTAAAAGTTCTGAACTATCACGCATGATCTATCATGTGCGCAAGAAACCTATGACAAGTTTTCTGACTGCCCCAGTTCCAGCTGATTTTATAAGGTAAAAAAGTTAGTTCAGTTTTGTACTTGATCTTATTATTTTTCTATTTCCAAACAAATTTAAGACAATTTGTTTCATTTTCAGTGAAATTGTACCTGGTTATGATAGTGCAACATTTGCAATGCAAAACTTCACACAACTTCAGCTAAAAGCTGATCCAGTGTACTCTGCGCCTTTACATGTCAATGGATTGTGTTGGAGGTTGAAAGTTTACCCGCATGGTAACGGAGTTGTCCGCGGGAATTATTTGTCAGTATTTTTAGAACTGAGTGCTGGATTACCTGAAACTTCTAAGTAAGAATCTTTAAATAATTGACCGACTGTACTTTATAGATATTATTAACTATTTCAATTTTATTACAGTGAACTTTCTTTAATCTAAATTGAATTATATTCTAGATACGAGTACAGAGTAGAAATGATTCATCAAGGTTCAAGAGACTCAAGTAAAAATATCGTCCGTGAATTTGCATCCGATTTTGAAATAGGTGAGTGTTGGGGCTACAATCGATTTTTCAGATTGGATTTGCTTGACACAGAAGGATATTTGAATACGGAACTGGATACATTAATACTACGGTAAATAATTCATTTAACAATATATTAGTTAATGAATATTATCAATTTAAATATAACTGAACGAAATCAATGATACATTTTCAGTTTTCAAGTAAGACCTCCTACATTTTATCAACGCTGCCGTGATCAACAATGGTATATCACTCAACTTCTGACTGTCCAAAACCAGTACTTGACTCAAATTAATGAACTGAAAGAGGTTAAAAATGATGCTGCTTGTCTTAAAAAATATTTATATGGATATTTTCATTGAGCACTTCTTTTACAGAGACTTTCCATTGAAATTTCTCGAAACTCCGCTTCAGCAAGAAACAATGAAGATCCAACGAACTGCGAAGTAACACAAGGCAGCGATAAAAATTCTCAACAAGCTCAACAAAACTCTGAGGATGCTGTTTCATCTCCTATTCAAAATCATGCCATAGATACTCAATATTTCTCAAATAGCGCAACTCCAACTAGGTAAAAAAAGGGATTGATAATCCTTATTTTTTTATTATAAACTTTGGTGTACCAATGAATGAATCTTTTATTATAGATCAGCTCCAAGTCTGTTAGATAATCCAATAAAAACTACAAATAGCAATCAACTCTTATCTTTATGTGATCTGAACGACATTTCTGGTATCCAAGCTATTGGTTCAACATCAACTTTGTCTTCCGTCTTTTCAAAAACTAGTATGAAGCATCCAAATTCAACGACATTAACAACTCAAACAGTTGAAGGATCAACTACTATTATCCAGCCTAGCGAGCAATTAGCAGGTGATCAAACTCCAGGATCGCGCTCTCCTTCACACTCATCACCTACCATGCTTTATCAACCACCTTTGACCATTTCTTCTAGCAGCAGCAGCAGCAGCGATGTCGTTGTACGTAAATCAATTCAAGTCTAAACATTTCATATGTGCTAAGAATTATTTATCGTTGAACATGCGACCATAATTGCATAATTAATTTCTTTTGCATACAGTCAATTCAATTTGTATTAAAATTGACTGGTTAAGCAAAACCGTTAGTATTAGCATCTCCGTAATCATATACTAGCACGTTTTTTCTATGTTACAAACTGCAACATTTTGCTTCGGAACAAATTAAAATTTCGAAAAAACCGACAGAAAACCTAATTTTATAAAATTAGTCAGATTAAGAAGAAAAAAATAAAAGTAATTTTTTATATTGGTCAGCAATACTTTTCATCAAACAAAATTCTGCACTTTTGATACGTCAAAAAAATATATGATTCAATATTATTTAGCTTGATTAATCTACTTATATCGCAGATATTTCTATTTAGCATACACTAAGTATTAATTATTTGTTGAGATAAGTTTCATAATCCAATTTGTTACGATGTTTAGGAATTCAGTGAACATGATATATACTTGGACGATTGCGAGCATGAACCAGGTCTGACACTTTTGGATGATAATTTTAACGATGAAAATGATGTTGATGACGAAGCTTTGTCAGGTACGAAAACATCATTATTTCAACACCAATTTATAATTTTTAAAACAGAGCAATGTGACGCTCCAAAAGTATTGAAAATGTGGATTAATTAAAAAGCCAAATAAAAAATCTTTGACACAACATTGCATTAGGTCACCTGTGTTATGAAACCGATTGGCTCAGCAAAGTCATCGCTCATAATATGTTTACTTTTATGAAGAATCAAACAATTGATTGCAAGAAAAGGAGAGATTCCGAGGACAGATTTGATTTTGATTGCAATGTCTCGTAAAAGTTTATAATCATTTATTTTATACGATCTTACAATTACGAAGCTGAATAAAATGGTCACACGAATTCGCGAGTTTACTAGTTTTTTTATATTATCATTACAGTTGTAAATATGTTATGCAAATCTCATCATTTAAGAATATTTATTTTTACAATGTTTTAGTTGTAGGAGAAAATGACGTGGAAGTTGCCGAGTCGTTGACTCCCTGGATGCAGAAACATAAGACCACATATCTACCAGAAAAAGGCGATTTCAGTTCCGATTCAATAAAGTACGTTTCTTAAATTAAATCAATTCACTGAAAAAGATAAGATTCCAGATAAATCAGAGGAAAAAAAATGTCCGCATAAAACAAGAGCTTTATGTTATGTAGATAATTACGCACGCAGACATCGTCATGAGTTTTTGTTTCACGTCATAGGTTTACTGTCATTATTTATTGGTAAAAGAAATGACACCCATTCATGTGACATTTTCTTCGCGAGACTCGTATAGTTATTCTTGTTTGTTATGTTATTTATCAAGCATGATTAACTTTTATCTATTTCAAGAAAGTTCAATCTCCCGCTTCTACGGGCATTATTTATAACCACAAACTAAATGCTAAGCTTAATGATCCGACTGATTTTCTGACCGAACGTTGGGTTCAATAATTTTGATTTAATCATGAATAGTTGAATGAAATTTGATGCGATCCCCCCGATCTATTTGATTTTATACCTTGTAGCAGATGGATCAGCATTTTGATAGTCGTACGCAAGTTTATTCAGCTAATTGCAAACTTTTCCCAAGCCAAGTTTATATTTATCCGATTTGAATCTATATTCAGACGGAAACAAACAAGAATTATTGATCTGCATGCTTGAGTTATGAAATTATCAATTTAATTTGAACCCAACCCTTCTTTTTCATTTTCCACTTTACTTCCGTCATTGGACAACCTTGAGAGATTCAACGCTGTCTGTTTTTCTGTTGCTAAATATAGGTTCTGCGGAGGCGACCCGTTAGAAGAAAAGATTATGCTCTTACAATTGTTTGACCAGAATTCGACTTGGACTTCCGTGTACCTGAAACACAGAGCGGAACAATACAAACACCGAAACGAGCTGTCTGGTCAGCGACACTGCAGTCCCAGCCCTCTTCTGTGTAACTCCTCGACTTCGGGACAGAGTCAACATAAACATCCCGAGAGCGACTCGTTCTGTTCTTTAGAACTTCCTAACAAACATTTTTCATCTCATCTCCGTCAGGCCCAGCCACTTTGCAGCTCAAAAATAAATCTGAAGGATCAAGTCCTCGATTTCAAAGCGAGTTTGCAAGTGCTCTCTCTTCCATGGTGATCAAATCTGAACCGACTACGAGATCAAACTCAGTAGAATGTGATAAAACTCTGCTGGACTTTTCTTTCATTAATGCAGTTGACTGCGCCAGTGACGACGATGCAAAAATCGCCAAAAGGATGATGAGGAATGGTAAATTAAAAGCCGATTAATCATTTAAATATTATAAGCTTTATTGACATTACAAAAATGATCATCGTAATATTGAAGCATCAAATTCTTGAACCGAGAAAATCCGTGAACGATTAAACTGTTAACATACTGAATTGACTTTAACTAAAGTTTCATTCAAATGTCTTCATATAAATGATATCATTGATCCACAAAAAACTGGAAACCACTTTTTTGACAATTTTGCGTTTGAATTGACACAGACAATTGGTCTTGTTTGGTTCCGTTACGCAATGCTATTGTACGATATTTTTTTATTGTAGCGATATTCGCGAGTAAAACGTTGCACAATCCTTGAATTGAATGAACTTGCTCTGGTGGCTTTGGTGGTTCCAGATACTTCTAGACCGAACGAAATACACTGACAGAGTGTAAATGCAATGAAAAATAACTTATTTATTACTTGGTTTCAAATACTGCTCTATCTGGATTTATTTCATTTGAAAATAAAAAAACATCTTTGACAACTGAGTGACTTCGAAGCAAAAACAGATAACTCCATTTTTAAATTAGATTTAAAAATACATATTTTTAAATTTTCAGACTGGCAACACAATTTTTTTTGGATATAGAATTGTTTTATAATTTGCAGGAACATTACTAATGTTTCCGTAAATGCAATGAACAAATTTGCATCGTCAAATCGATGTCTGAAATTTTTAAAAAGTTATTTTTTTAGATATTTCAAAATAAAGTTATCGCCAAGTTTTTACTTCCGAGTTACTGAATTTCTACAAACCACAGTTACGAAAAAAATTCATTTGAAAGTTTAGCGAAAAATTGGTTGTCAAAAATATGTTTGATTTTTATTTACAAATTATGTTGAAATTCTTGTCTATAATTAATTCATTTTTTAGACAAATCTACGAACGGACAAACAAAAGTATTTTGAAATGTATGCATTAATAATAACAGACAATCCACGCAGATTGAATTTAAAATTGAAATTACTGAACGTTGTTTAGGGGTTACATGTAAAATCTTTAAATCTTGAAAAATTATAAATTGAATTTCAAACGCTGTTTAACAATAAATTCTTCTCCTGTAGGGGACTCGTAAAGTGAAACTTATCGTATTGTTCTACTTTTCTATTTCAGGAATGAAAATGACAAAATTTTGTTAATCAATAGGTTAAAAAGTCAAATAAAATTCAAATATACGTTAAATCTGATTTGACTTTTTGATCGTTAAGCTTGCTGTAAGATTTGGAACTTTTTTTCGATGTAGCTTGCAAAACAAATGTTACATAACTATAAGAACATTGTGAACTATCATCATATAGCAATTCTAAAATAAGCACATTTTTAAAGCAACGGTACATGCTTCAAAAGGCTTGAGCAGATAAAAATCCTGATACAGCTGACACAGACAACGTAATGACATTGCCATTGAAAGCCAAGTTATAATTACCACATTTTATTGTATTTACAGCGAGATTAAAACTAAAATCTTTTTAGATACATCAACATTTCCGTGCTTATTTATACAACCGCTTAATTTCTAAATATAAATCATTACGGAAGTATTTGATTAATTTTTTTTGATACTATTGATTTTATAATAGAATTGCTTTTTCAGGTCCCACAAAAACACCTTTGTCGGAATCAAAATCTCGTCGTATGTCCTCCCCGGCAACGGCTACAAGTTTAAACTCCGTGAACAGAGAAAACGCAAAATTGTACGAGCACCTCTTGGACAAAATCCAACGGTCAAATACTTCTGAAAATGAAAACGCATCTTTTATAGATTTAAGGTGAAAATTAAAAAAATGCGCAATCAATTTTCATTTTTCATGCTTTTAAAAATATATTTTATGAATAATTATAGAATATTTATGTTGGAATATTTGTAATGATTTATTCATAAAACGGAGTTAATTTTATTTACGTAATTGGAACACAGGAAAGGTTTAACGGGAGAAAGTAGAAGCAATCAAGGAAGGAAATCGCCGATGTTCTTATGGAACTATAACGAGCCTTCGTCAACTGCAGCTATTGCAATGCCCGATTGCATGTCAAACATAAACAACTACAGCTGGGTTCCACCTCTTTATCAACACAAACACGGTAAAACATTTGCTGAATTGTGCATATGCACAGCGGCATTATGTTCAGTTCTAGATTTTATGCTCGAATTGCTCAACATGTTTTTATTTTCACTCACGTTCACTTTTTATGCGCACAGGAAAGAAAAAAAGTGTGGACTCAGAGGCGCAGACCTCTTCTGTTCAGACTGCAAACAAAAGTAGTCCAAGTTCGTAAGTATCGTGACCCGTCATCTTTATTTCATCTGGATAGTGTTCATGATTTTCAAGGATCGGTTTCTTTGATGTTTCAGATCATCGGAGGATAAAAAGTCTGGGGATGGTTTGTGATATTGTGTAATCATGCAGAATTATAGATAGTCTGCTTGAGAACAAGAAAACTAAAGCGTTAAATTTGGTCTTATTGTGAGCAAATAATACTTACACTACGAACAAATAATTTTTGAACAAAATTAATCGTTAGACTTGAACGTTGTAACTTAAAAGTATTACGATGAAAAAAAGTGTTTCGCAAATTGAAATTAGTGCATTATAAAACAAGTTATTTTTTGTTAAAAGTGCAAACAAAAACACTGATTTCCTCCTGAAAGAGAAGAGGTATTACAAATTTGGCTTCAAAGACAGTGCTTGTCTTCCTCTTTTAAGGGAGAAAATGTATGTTTTGCATACATGTGTCACAAAATATACATTTTGTACTACCGTATCACTTGATTTACTGACATGGTCTTATCTGTCATTCTTATCAAATTGATTTCCTTGATTTATCCAGCTTAGAACTAAAAGACTCAGCACGTTATTTATTTGTAGCTTCATGAAATAATAAATGTTTGTCAGCGATAAAGATTTTGTTTTTAACTGATTCTTCTGCCTGAATAATATTCGTTAAACTGTAACACCGTGACAGTGTCGTCATGTAACACTGTGATGTCGTGTAACATCTTCAACTCTTACATCACTTTTGTGTTAAATTTGCATTTACTTATGCAGAGCATTTCTCTTTTGAAAAAGGAAAAAAAGGAAAAATAGTCGTACTTTTTCAAGCAAAGGTAAGTTCATGGCTGTTACGTAATGAGGAACTCATTTGAAAAATATTAAACAAGTTTAATGACGACGCGGAATATCTGCACAGAACAATACATGTTTTTCGAGCTTTCTATTTTAACTCTGCAACTTCAATTTCTTTTATAACAGATGAAAAAAACTGAAGAACTTGAGATTATGAAATTTTTAACTCTGAAGTGTGTATTCTTAAATATCAACTTTATTATTTATTGTCAATAGAATAGAAAAGGAAGATATTTTTCAATAATAGTTGAGAAATTTGTTTATAGTTTTGAAAATGCAATAAAACTGAAACATGCGCGACAACAACAATTGACGTATAAAATAATGCGTCAGTGGTAACAAACATAAAAATGCGAAAGCTGTTCCAAGATTGATAACATCAATTTGTATGACTAATACAGTTACATGTAACATTGTGAAAATTCTTAAACGTAAAAGATGATGCATACTTAATAAGCCCTCAAATTTCCCGACATTATCATCATTGTTCAATCTTCACTTTACAACCACATTATGATTTCATTCATACAAATGATTTGATGAGTGTCACTCTAATAGTCTGTCGTGCAAACTTTCAGTCTTACTTGGAATAGTACACAAACAGTTATCAGATTACTAACTGACCAAATTTTGCATGTAATCACTCAGAAACGGCTTGGATCAAACTTTGCAAAAAAAAAATTTACTTTATTTTTAAAAGGCAAGTCAAATAAATTTTTCAGATGTTTTGAAAACTCTTGAATTAGGACGTGAAAAAATGTAATTCCAATTTGGAATTGGATTGAGTTGTTTGATAAATTTATCGAGTCCTAGTTTTATCACATTAGAGAAGAAATAGTTGACACTTGTGACATCCGCAAATGAATCTCGTGACGCACACTGTGTCACGGTGCGATATCACTTTTTTTGTCAATATGACACAAATGATTGTATCCAAAAGTATACACAATTAATAACGATAGCAACACGTGACGAAATCATCTACTCTGACTTTATGACTTTTTTTGATTTGCAAGTGATTATTTTTGTTTGCTGATTAGAGGGTGTGTTTCTCTCATCTGCTGGTCATAGAATTTTTTCGATATTATTAGATTGATATTATTGATATCATTTATAAATCAAAATCAGATTCAGGATATCCTCGATTTATTTATAGATTTGACGAATTTGGGGTAGAATATAGATACAGTTCAAAACTTTCCACCCATTCTATATAGACTTGAAGAGAAATATTAAGAAGTGAATTTATATTACGTCTTATAAGTTTATTTAAGCCGCAAAACAATACCATTTTGTATTTAATTAAATATTTAAATATACATTTAACTTTTATTTAAATAAATTCATTGAAATGCTGATGTTGTCTTATTACGCTGTACATCGATTGATAATTTGCAATTTCAAGTGTACTACGTTGCAGAGAGGCTACACGTGTTGCGGTTTTTACGCGTTTCATAAATTTACAGAGAGAACAAGCCGTCACCGCCTGTGACTGAGTGTATACGTTACGTATACTCATGCACTTTTATTTGCAATCACTTTTCTCTTTTATTTTTCGTCGGAACAAAGTGAATCGTTGATTTTTTAAGTTCACAGTCATTAAAATTTAAAATTCGTTGCTTTTTGAATTTAAAATATTATGATCACTTCTAGGTTCATTACCTCTTTCTACTTCTCACAATATGTCTGTTACAACAATCAGCTTATACATATATAAGTAGAGGATAATGCACTGTACATATCCAGCACATGTGTAACTTTTTTCAAACGAACAAAAGAATCTTTTGTTCACACAATAAAATGATAAATGAAATTATTATTTATTTATTTCCGTGAAACAATTTTAGTGTAAAAGAAGTATATAAAAAAGAAGTACGTATACTTTTTAGGTTTTTGTTGTGTTTATTCCTTTTATTTTACATGTATACCTAGGAATAATATTTATTTATGAAGACAAATCTTCTAATATGCGTATGTAAAATACATAATTATTAAATAGATTTTGATAAAAATTTTTTTTCAGCGCAACTGCCTATATTTCTTATAACGCAGAATTATTATCTGATTTTTTTTAGATCGTCGCAATTGCAGAAACCTCATAAGAATTTGTTGTTTTCTTTATTTGGAATATATAGATTATATTAAAAAAATAGGATTTAGTAATTATTATTTTATGAAAATATATCACCTATAGAAACTTACATAGGATCGTAACCAAATCTTTACATTGGAACGAATGCAGATCCCATGCAGTTTCGATTTTTATGAATAAAAACATAAATAAAATAATAAATGGAAATTAAATTTTATTGAAAAACATATGTAACAAAATTAATTATCTATTTGCCTAAATTGATGCATACATTCTTTATTAAACTTTGTTAAAACACATTTTTTTATATGAAAATGTTTAAAAGATTGAAATAAAAAACGATTCAAAATACAATTTTGATATGCTGCACTAAAATAATGCAAATATTATTTTGAAGAAAGCAAAATTGTGAGCAGGATTCCGCCATTTTGTTTGACCAGAAAAAGAAGAAAATATTTTATCAAAAACTTAAAACGAATGTTTAACATTTTAATCACTTTTTTTCATAACAAAATTTACAACAAGCTTATTTATAACTATTGAATAAATTAATTAAAAACTATCATACGTCAATGTTTAATGAACCCGGTAAAAAATACATTTGCACTTTATAAGAAGTAAATCGGTTTTAT